>BQNB010026549.1:5018-52009 GCA_026074375.1 Tanacetum coccineum | reverse complement strand
TCGTGATCGCTATCGTGATCGCTATCGTGATCGCTATCGTGATCGCTATCGTGATCGCTATCATATATACAGTTTAAGAGTTGAAAGCTACTCAAGCAACAACATATATCCACAAACGGGTCCAAGCATATAAGAAGAAAACTACTTGCGTTCGTTTTATAAAAACTAGCATGCATCTCCCTCGCGGGGTTTTATAAATACAGTTTAAGAGTTGAAAAGCGAGGCTATAAACTCACATGATAATGCCGGAAGAAAGATAGATCGGCGATAAACGAACTTGGTCGTCGGCACGAAAATCACCCGGAACCTATACAACATGTATGGGTTTTAGGTTTCTATGTCGGTCAAAATTAATAATGACGACAAAAATAGACAGTATAAATATGTAGGTATGATGATCAAGTTATAAAATGGGTAAGTTAAATCATGCTTAAGTTTTCTAAGTAAAAAGTATATCATTTTTACTAGTTTTATTAATTACTAGATTTTACTAGTTTTAACCTAATTGGTCCAAAAAGCCCAATAGGCCTAATTATAAGCCCATTAAGTAATTTGGTCAATTTTAATAATCCAAGACCAGGCCTTAGTCCAAATATTAGGCCCAAGTGGGTTGGGTCCAATGCTAAGCCCAATAAGTCTTTTAAATATAATTGGTGTATTTGGGTCTAGTGGCCCATTTAAGTCTTATGGCTTATTTTAAGTTTATGTGTATAACTTGTATAAATTTTTCGGGTTTTCGAGGTCGATATAAGTTTAAGGTCAGATTTGCTTACTTTTGGTAAAATGGTCATATCTCATGCAATTTTTGCATTCAAGTGTTGATTCAAATTGCTACTAGCTCACAAAACAATTGTCCACAACTTAGATAAGTCAAATCAGTTATTTATCATGCTCAAAAATGTCAAACTTTCTGTTTACTTCTGTCCTAATTTTCTAATGATTTCCACCATGTTTTAATAGTTGTTTTAGTCATTTCTTACCTAGATCTACACATGCATGCTTCTTTTTATTAATTGATCATCAAAATACAATACATTTACATATACATTTGGAATGGAAAATACAAGAATAATAAAAATAAGTAGAGATTATACCAACAAATATGATGAAAATGATGAAATTAACACCCAAAAATAATACTCCTTCAAACCAAGTCTTGATCTTTACCCAATATGTTTTTGAAGACTCTTTTTATCAACCCACAAGCTTCATAAAAGTTCCATTTTTCCAGCCCCAAACTTGAATAATAAACCTTCTTATAACTCCTTTAGATCATCTTTAAAATGTAGAAACCATACTAGGTAGTTATCTTAACTAGTGCTTATTATTTGTTCTTTGAAATTTTGTGGAATTGGTGATTTTGGTGGGTTGTATGGCGTCACAAAGAGGGGAGGGAGAGAGTGAAATGCAGAATTTGGTTAATAAAATGTCTAGTGTGTGTGTTGAAGGGTCAAAATTTGGTTTATGTATGTCTTGACTAGCATTGCCAAGTGTTATAGAGTTGGATGACACATGGGGGTTAATTGTGGATCCCTTCCACTTTTGATCCCTCTTAGGTTAATGGGAAGAGTTTTAGCTAAATCTTGTATAAATTTTAAGATAGGTGGGTAGTTTTGAGGCTAACGGGTATAAGCGAAAAATATTTCGAGAGTTAAGGCGGAACCACGAAGTAAAAACGAACAAGATAAAAATAGTTCTACGAAAATCGGAATACTTTTCTAAAAATTTTAAATTACGTACGGTACTAGACGAACAATAATTATAACTATTGCTCGTAATAATTTTACGTAAGGTACGAAAAGAAAATGCACGTAATACGAAAAATAAAAACGAATGAAATAAAAATATTTCTACGGCATTTTGAAAATATAAACGTCGATGCTTAACGTAGGATTCGCCGATTCTTTGCAATCGTCGCGTAAATTACAATTGTAAGCCCTAATTTCTTCCCGGTTAGTCGTGAGTTCATATCTCAACATAAAAATGAAAATTATAATTAATACTCGAGAATAAAATAACGACCTGAAATTGACGGATTGTCACAGCCTTCCTTCCTAAAAAGGGATCTTCGTCCTCGAAGATCGATTCATTTTCTTGCCCTTTTCTTGTTAAAGTCAAAAAGATGTGGGTACTTCTTCCACATTTGGTCTTCTCTTTCCCAAGTGTATTCCGGTCCACGCTTTGAGTTCCATCGAACTTTAACTATCGGGATTCGACTTTGCTTGAGTTGTTTCTCCTCTTTATCTACAATTTCAATTGGTTCTTCAATGAAATGTAATTTCTCGTCGATCCTTATTTCATCCAAAGGGATAACCAGATATACACGCAACACTACCCTACGGTGTCAACATCGATTTGTGTGAACAACAATACCAATTATGAGTGAGTTGTGATACGCTTATAATTACGTTGGCTACCTTACTTATATCTGCATCCTTTCCTGTTCATAGTCAATATTGAGCCCACCCATTTCAATGACTAACATAACTAAGGCACCAAGCCGCGAACACATAAAGGCAAACAAAAGCGGAACACCGTGCACATAGATCCTATACGTAACTAAACGACGGATCTTAGGTTATAGTCTAGGCCAAAACACCTAGTTATCTATAACTTTGGCTCTGATTACCAATATGTCACACCCCGACAAAGGCAGAAACTCGGGAATGCAACATAATGATCAATCATAACACAAGGTACAAAATAGAGAAAACTACATTGCATAAACTCCAAGTGCTATGAAGACCATCCACCTTGAACCAACTCAAGTGATGTCCCAAATCGCAACTAAAATACACAATCTCCTACAATTATTCCAATGCCCTCACAGGGGACCACAAACCAAACTTATTCCATAACATTCAAAAATAGAATCAAATAACAAGCAAGCAAGACTTCAAATGAAATTCCACTCGGGATACTTCTAAGTCTGCTATCAATCACCAAACTATTCCTCTTTCACTTCACCTGAAAATGATACTCGAAAACGTGAACAATAATGTTGGTGAGCTCGTAGGTTTGACCTTAAACCCAAAAGTTGTGCTAATATTTCAACAGTGGACAATAGTGTTATATGACAGTGAATATTTGTGCATACACTCCAAGACATAGCACCACAGCTAGTCAATCACAATAATCCAAGACATAGCACCACAGCTAGTCAATCACAATAATCCAAGACATAGCACCACAGCTAGTCAATCACAATAATCCAAGACATAGCACCACAACTAGTCAATCACAATATGTCACTTATGCACCTAAAAGGCCTACCAGATGGAGCACTATATTAGGGCAGGAGCTCACACAGACCTGGGTAGGCGTACCCATCCGCTCCCAAAATCACAATCACTGGGTAGGCGTACCCATCCGATCCAAACACTTAATATTCACATAGCAATCATAAGCACATAACTTGTCCAAAAACAAAACCACATTTCGCACAGTTCAATTCAAAACATTTCAAACACATTTGAGTATCACTTTCCCCAAACGGAAAACCAGTAAAAAAGTGGGGCTACGAGAACACACCTCAAGCAAGTCTTTAGCTACCCAATCTCATTCACACAAGCAAATGCAACGACGCCCGCACACGACCTAGTCCAGTTAATGTCCCAATTCAATCATCAAATTCCAAAAAAATCTTCACGTTTGATGCATAGTGTTTTAGACGCGTTGTACAATTACCCAAAATATTTTAGTGGTGTGATGGTTGACGACTTAACTCCACAATCGTATTAATCTCATTCCCCGATAATACATACTTATACTATTTAGAGAAAATAGATAAGTAATATTAATAAATATTTATAATTAATAATTATAAATATCTCTCGACAAGTCTATTCGGTAAACCTTAGACACTTTAAAATAATCATTACACGGTTGAAAATGAAACGTTTACTAATAATAAACACATTAGAGAAGTTTTGAGAATTTTAATGAATTTATTAAATAAATAAAATAATTAAATAATATTTTATTATTTAATATCAAAAATCATGTTTCTAAGTATAAACTTTTTACGAAATTTCGACATGACTTGTACGTTTATACAACGTTTTCCAAGGTTTCAAACCTTATTTTCATCAATTTTCACAAATTCGACACTTTTTGACAAAATTCTAAAATCTCAATCCTTAACGCTTACCAACACTTTTTCCCTAAATATCATTCAATATCACCTCGTAAATACATTTCTACTTTTAAAAGTCCGTCAAAATTCTCATAACTACTACATATCACTTATTGGGCCTTATGGCCCAACAAGAATCCATTAAGACATATATAAGTCCAAAATACAATCCAAGTCCAAAACCAAAGTCTATTTACATATATAAGCATATACTTATATGTAAAAATAATCCGGACCACAATAAGCCCTCCTATTAAGCCGCGGCTCAAATAGACTTATTGGGCCGTGAGTCCATAAACTCCAAAATACGTATATTAAGATAGAAAATAAGCTAATAAGCTACGTATCACTTTTTTTTACTACCATAAGACTCAAAAATAGTCCACAACATATGCCATAACACAAAAATAATCAAAATCACTTTCCTAGTGATTTTGAGAAAGTACACGTGGCATATAAGCCCATAAAAGCCAAGAAATAGCTTAAAATAAGCTCGAATAAGCTATACAAGCTACTATCAAAAATAAGCGTTCTAGCATCATATATTATTCAACCATCACGACCACAACATCAAAACTACAAAAATCTTCTTTTTTCCTTTTCATCATACACGAACCAAACACCCCTTATTTTATTCGTTTCGCTTCCAAAAATTGATGTTTACAACGATCAATTTGTACAACTAACATCTATGCATCAAAATAAACCCAAAAGGACAAACTAAATTTAAATTTGAAAACTTACAAGAAAATCTTCAAATTTGTAAATTTCGACACGAACCGGACAACCCAAACGTTGTTTAAATGAATAACCAAACACTATAATCAACCCCAAATATTTATGTCTTCATGTTTTCTTGATCAAAGTTGGAAAACTATGGTGGTTAGGTGGCGGACGGCTCACACACACACACTTAAGTGTGTGTTTTATTTTTGAAATGAAAATGGAATGGATAGAAATGAGCTAGTGGAAGGAATATATGTGTACAAATGCAAGACAACCATGCTAAAAACTAGCCACCTTGTTCCCTCTTGACCATTTGACCGGCCATGGGATCCTATGGGTCTCGGGTCTTCTTTTCGTGTCGAAATCACTTAAAAGCTCGTAAAACTCAATCGTAAAATTTACCCCAAAGTTAAAAAGCATTTTTATTCACCTTAAAAATACTTTTCCATTAACTTAGAGTATTTACTTGCCATATCTACACTTTAAATCCTTCAAAACTCAATTTGGACATAAACGGGCGCGTCGGACTCGTTTTTCGGCATTTCTCAATATTCACGGGTCAAACCACTCGGAATACAAATAACTCAATAATAACCTTCAAGAAGGACTATTATTTACAATAAACCATAATTAATCACATATCTCATAAAATCACCAACGTCAACACGGTACAAATATCTGAATAAACTGACAGAAGTCAAATAGTCAAAGGACTATTAATGAAATATTCACAACACAAAAAAGGGCAAAGGTTACAGCCGATAAGCTCGTCTAGAGCTAGTGATAACAAATCTTTCGATTCTTCAATCGCCGTGACCTTTGCTCTCCATTTAGGATGTAAAGCCCTAAGAAACTTCCTAACATAGTTCTTGCTAGAGAAACCTTCATCAAGAGCTTTAAGACTAGTAATAATAGTGTTAAATCTAGCAAAACCGCTATCAAAAGATTCTTCTTCAAGGATAGTAAATTGTTTATATTGTTGAACAAGAAGATCAATTTTATTATCTTTTACTGGCTATTACCTTGATGTGTGATTAACAACGATTGCCAAATATCTTTAGCCATTTTACACATAAAAATTCTTTTGTATTCCTTTTTAGGTAAAGCATTATAAAGAACCATTTTAGCTTCATTATTTTTAGCAAGTTTCTTTTTAAGATCATCATCTTGTTGTTCAAAAGGAACAACCTCTAAAATTTGGGTAACTTCGTTTTTGGCAAGCGGTGGAAAATCACCATTCAAGATAATATGCCAAAGATCTAAATCTTTGGCTTTCACATAAGTTTCAAATCTATTTTTCCAATAAATAAAATGACCACTTACAAAAAGAGGTGGTCTTTGCATAGATTGCCCTTCTAGATATTTATCCGAATCCATAGATCGATTCAAGCTTTAATGTACAATATACGTTAAAGATCTTGGGTGACCTTCGCTTCTGATACCAGTTGTGGAAACTAAAAGGGGGTTGAATAGTTTTTACCGTTTTAAAATTAAAACTTAGATTGTCGACTTATGTGAATTCAAGAGATATACACAAGTGTATATGATAGAGATGCAATAAGTAAATAAATAATCTACAAAATATAAGCAAGTAAAGATAAGAAAGATCAAACCGATGACACAATGATTTATAGTGGTTCGGCTACAAAGCTCTTCTTCACCCTACTCCACTCCCCAAGTACCCAACTTGAGAGTTATCTTCACTATGTCAGCAAGCTCCCTTTAGGCGGAGAAAACCGTACACGTCGCTTACACTTTTTCCGGTACTAAGCTAAATACCGAGTTCTACTTCGAGATAGAACCAATCTAACATACTATGTATTTTGAGGCCTAAATACTAACCTACCATACACATATGATACACACAACACACAACACAAGATATACACGATGAATGATTATCACAAACGTGATGACACAACTAAACTAATAACACTTGAAGCTTGATGTCTTCTTGAGTGTTCTTCACTAAAGAGTGGAATGAGTTGATCACTTGTAATGGATTATTTAACAAGTATAATGATCAAAAAAATATACAAAAGGTAAAATATGTATGAGAAAAATATGTGTCAAGTCTTATTTAAAATGAAATAACGAGGTTGATATTTATAGGCAACCATTTGAAATTCAAATCTGTCCCAGGGGGAACCATCCGTGCGACTCACGGATCTACCATCTCCTAGATCCGTGCAGTGCATTTGGTGGATCCGTGGGAGGAGCTGGGACAAAATTTGTCATTTTGTGATTAATCCTAAATCTATACAAAATATTATTTTGTAATTATTAAAACTAGTTTAATAGATTATTTTAGAAGAAAATATTTATTGACATGAATAAGGAAAGATTTTCTAGATTTGAGAAGATTTGGAAAGATTGTTTCCACTTATGGTTAATCCTATTTTGTCTTACATGATTAATATAACTAGCTTATAATTAATCATGTGTTAAGTTAAATCATTTGATTAGAAAAAGGTTTATGCAAATGATAATATTTTTCTTTGATCATTAACTATGTTTAATAATGTCATGTTCATACCTTAAGTGATTTGTCGGCGTCAATTAAACTTTCGACTAAATAACTTGTTTACGTAAACTTTTACGTAGTATGACATTATATTTGTTATTATCAAAACATGAAGATCATTAAATATAAATATCGATTTTACGCGAATATTTGTATTAACATAATCATTCAGTTTTTGGTATCATTCGTTAACTCGGTTAGTTTACCTTGGCTAAGCCATTACTCTTGTATTAATTATGATGTTTGAAGGCTAATACCTTCGAGTATTAGCCATTATTATGAAGATCTGAATGTTTGGTTTTGTTTATATCTCGATTGCTTGATTTATTATTGTATGCTTGTTTATGTTTATCAGTTTATACTTGTTTATGTGCTTTAATATGTGACCTATCATTCAACTGGATCTAGTGATACGGACCAAGTAATCTAAATGCCGGGATAGCTCTCCATATAGTGATTAATACAACTAGACCAATAGGATCACAATTAACAACCTGTCTTTGCCTTTAGATTGTGAGCTTAGTTGGACCGGTAGGTGACCCTTGGGATCAACGAGTACATTCTAATTAATTGGTAAAGATTGGGTTAGTGGACTACTAGTGTATGAATCGCCGTTAAGCAGTAAGTGGGTAAAGTCTCTATGAGCTAGGGTTTAACAAGATCACAATTGCTTTAATCCCTAAGATAGATTATAATAAGAAAATAAGGATGCTTTATGCGGATGCTTTAATTGTGACAGATGTGTCTAGGTCTTAGAAAGAAGTCCCGCCTAAGTCTAAGAATGATGTACTACCTCAAGATAAGCAATCATTGCACTGAATAAACAAACCAACTTCTAATCATATTAATGATGGCTAATACAGTTTTTTATTATAAGGCTTGACCGCTCTTTTATCTTCTGTTAATTTGCTTCTGTGGGTTAAAGTGTCTTGAATTGATTGTAGTCACCACCAAACCCGTGTCAGTCTCTCAAAAACCCCTCTTTTAACCTGTTAGAATTAGGATTAAAACTAACATAGGATTAGCATAGGTTTGACTTAGATTAGAATTAACTTAGATTAGTAAACCAAAGTATTAATAAATTGAAAGATTTAACCTCGCTTCAAGTGTTCGACACCCTACTTACCACGAATCTACCACCGACCGGGTACACTGCCCGTTAAAGTGTTGTTTTTGGTTAAGTCAGCAAAATATAAATTTAAAACTTAAATCATAAAAATATACACCACTCAACGACACATCAGGCGTCACCCAATATGCCTAGAAAGTAAAGTTTTGGACAAGTGTTGTGACGCTTCAGTGCATGGAGACGACGTCACAAGAAGATCGTGACGACGTCACAATTACAAGGTGACGGCGTCACCAAAAGATATGAAAGCGTCAGCATTTGTCGGTTAAAGAAACCCTAAGAAGATTTGACGGGGTGACGGCGTCACAAAACTCTAGTGACACTACTAGAGCCCAATTCCTATATATACAAACCCTTTATTTTCATCGTGTGTGGAAATTTGGAGAGCTATAGTGCAACCATTATAGACGATTTTTAGGGTTTTTTATGCCCCTTGTACTCATATACTCTCATGTTGGTTTGAAGATAGGTAATCCAATCTTTAATCAATCAAATATGTCTATGTGTTTGATGATTAATTGTTTTTCTTTTTCTTCTTGTTAACATGTTAGGCTAAATTTATATGTGTTTGCTTATGATTGCATAAAACTTAGTTGTGAACTCTAAATTTGTTGTTTCTTGTTAGTGGTGTGCACATTAAGTATTAGAAAACTAAGCTATAAGATATTATATTAGCATAGACGTCTAGTGAAACGTGGTTAGAACTAAATGAAACCCTCATGTTTGGGAAGATAGCTAATTAAGTATTTAATGCGTGTGGTTTAACTATTGGGTAGGAAAGGCGTTATCATGAGCTGTCTACTTAGGTAATCACGTAGATGCGTTTCTGACCAATTCGCAGTTGAATAAGGAGAATACTTACACATTACACTAACGAGGGTGACGGGTAACTGTTTAGAAGAATCAACTAGGGAGTAGTGCATGATTAAGCGAGCACGTTTGTTTACCTATAAAAGTTTCCGCCAATTTTACTTTTCTTACATAATTAGTTTAGATTTAGATTAGGTTTAGTTTTAGTTTAAAATCCACCTCTCTCAACATATTGATTTTACTTGCTTTTCAAAAAACGTAAAAATATAAAAATACTCTTCCCTCAACCTTTAGATCTTAGTAAACATATAATTCGAACCTACCTCGTCTTTAGATCTTGTAATGGTATAGTTTTAGGTGTTCATTGATTAATTCAGGGTTAGTTTTTTGGTCTAGGCTGTTATAGGATATTTCTTGTTCCTTCATTCGTTAGACCAATGGTAATGGTCGCCTGACTGACTGATAAAATGAAAGTGTTTGTGTGTGTGATTTTATTTTCTTTGTTTTTTGTGGGTATGTTTTTTATTGTGTTTGCGGTTGCCTTACTACGTGCATAGCGATCTTAGAGAGTGAAAGCTGAGTTGGTGATGAGGTGGCAGGGGTGACCGCTGAGAATAGCGGTCACCATTACCATCAGTCTTATTGTCATTGCGTTAACCGCTGAGAATAGCGGTCACCATTACCATCAGTCTTATTGTCATTGCGTTATGGTTTCGTTTAGGTTGTCTTTTACGAGTTGATGGAGCATGCATCTGGAAATTGTTGCAAATTTAGTGCAATTGAGTATTTCAGGTCATACCTGAAATGTGTTTGGAGGTACGAAGTGTACACACATTACGTCACGAAAACGCTCTAACTCTGACAGTGAAATTGTGTAATTCAAGTAGCTGATGAGTTAAGTGAGTAACACTTTGAACAAACTCATTACACATATGAATTCAGTGGCCTACTCTTTTTTGAGTGGACCTGAATGATATCATCGGGGAGTAGTGTCATCAAAGGGTTATCTCTTCAGTTATAACTGCAACTTGTAACGGCTTTGACCTATTCAAAGGCAGGTATAACTGCAACTTAATAACTACGTTTAATTGGTCATGTAACCACTATTGAAATCATGGAGGAGTATTATGAGGACATTTATGGGCTGAGAAATTCTCATAATTTGAATTTACTTGAGTTCATCTTTATATAAGAGATTCACATCTGCATGGAAAACATAAAAAACCCTAAACACTTAAATGCAAAAAGGGTTCTTAGATTTGTGCTAAAATTTAAGAACTAACACTTGATCTTTTATCAAAAAGATATTCGTGATACTCACACATGAGGTTCGAATAGTTTATTTTAGAAAGTGATACACGATTCTAAGTGATATCCGACCAATCGATTATTTTAACCCTACTGGTACCCAAACCCCCAACAGACGACACATGTCCGAAGGATATGTGTACGGAAGATAACTATGACTGGATGACTGGAAGCGGTTAAATAACATAGCGAGAGCCACGTGTTCAAGACAAGCACTATTTTTCCTAGTATCTCCTATTAACAGTGGTTCTTGTCAAGGAACGAGCATGAGCCGCCTGACCTAGGATATTGTTGGATGTTGTCCCCTACGTGGACAAGTGTAGGCGTGTAGCAACACTTAAGCTAGGTATAGCTCGGCTCAGTACATTCCTATGTTGTTATGTACAATAGCTAAGGTGGTATAATTACACCAACCTCATTTGGTTTTAAGTAACTCATTTAATGCAATATTATTATGACATTTATTACCCAGCTTTCGGTTCTTCATTCATAATTACTCTCACGTCGGAGCGTAATTTTGAAACGAAACTAACGGCGAAACTAACTTGTGTTCTTCCCTTATGATAGGTGATCTGAGGACATAGTTTGCCATGTTTTAAAAAACCTACAAGCACGTGGAACGGTCTTTTGCTTCTGCAGTTCTACATGAGTGTTTATTTGTGGTTTATGGTTTAGGGGTAATGTGTTCCTTGCTTCTTTTTTTTTTTTTAATTCAAAGCTTCGTTCAAAAAGAACCTACGTATGTATTTCTGTACATGTCATATGTATCATGTATGTAATATATGAAGAAAAAAAACGTAACAGAAAGCGAATATAACACAATTGGCAGATTTATTAATTAAGATGCTAGCTACTGGTACTTTGATGCTTACTTACAAGTATAGCCTTCTTTTACCCTTTATAATAAAAGAAAAAAAAAGAAAGAAAAAACAGCTTATAGACATGACGTAAAGCAATTTACAACTTTTATCTCCTGTTACAAATTAAAATACAACAACACCACCCCTATATATTTATTAACCCTCCTCCTAGACCTACTTTTTTCTTTCTCTTTTTTTATGCTTGTATACATTTGTTTGTTAAAACTTCAACTCAAAGCCTCAACCTTGGTTGGTTGACCAGTTTGTTTGTTTCAGTTGCTAAATTACTACGTTAAGTGTCTAGTTTGATTTTTTACAGTTTTTTTTTTTTTCATTTTTGACCTTAATTATATTTTTTATGTTATATGATACTTGATGCAAAACATATAAATGGATAGAGTTTTGAATGTATTTTTCATTGGTATAATTTTTATTAAGTATTATATAATACAAACAAAAATATTTACAGTCAAAGTCGATGAAAAAAAACTTCAAAAAGTTAAACTGGACACTTAATATAAAACGGATGGAGTATATATAATTAAAAGGCAGTATTGCCTTGATAATGGTGAGGTGAACAATATTAACAGTCGTTACGTAACGACTGTTAACTTTTTTTTTAATTAACTTTAGGCTCTACGTAATTGGTCTTTCAGATTTTACGTAGTTCGTCCTTTGTGTTCGTGAAGTATCTTTGGGGTTATCAAGTTAGGATAATAATCCCTAAGTTTATCCGTCGGTTGCAAAGTTAGTCCTTAACGTAAAACTTCGCGCTCCGCAATGTAGCGCGGGCGGAAAACCTCGTATCATTTATCTTGTAGTACGTGAATTCATACACATGCATACTGTGAAGTTCGAGTCAATTATATGATGCAAAAGTTACACCAGGATAGCCTGTATATCACCCTACAACATAGGTTGAACATAACGACATAATATCCTAAAATGAATTATTAATGCATGTCACCAAAGTGTTTTGGCTTAGTTTCTTTTTATTTTCGAAAAATCCATAAGCGTACCGAAGATATTTTATGAGTAAAATTTCAAGGGTTTGAGGCTTGGCTTCTGCTTACTTCGGTAGAGTTGTCGGATACACACGAGTTAGATTGTTCTCGTAAATTCACATTTATGATTAATGTACATGTCTATAAATTAATGTTTATGTAAAATCCGCAATGCCATGCAAAGGAAATGACGTTTCTGGTTCTCCTATGGTGTACATACCTTTGGTTCTTGTTATGGGCCCGAACCGGTACCCCACTTAATTATTCGGGTACGGATCTTTTCTATATACACTACAAAACATACCATCCAAAAACTTATTTGGTTTTTTTTTTTTAAACTTAATAAATACTATACTAAAGTAATTAAGAAAACGATTAAAAGAAATTTGGAGACACGCATAAGATACATTTAGTGACACAAAAAAGTGTCACTAATTCTTAAACAATTGTTTCACAAAAAGTTCATGACCTCCTTAGTAACAATATATGAGTCAGGAAATATCATTTGTTCTTACAAGACCATGATATCATTAATTACAAGGTTTTCCAAAGTTAAGAGTGTACAGTTAAATTGCAATCATCCTACCTTCAGAAGAGTCAAGTAATGATATACTAGCAAATATTTATTTTGGAATATGCTACATCTACAAAAAGATCGCGAAGAAACATCCACAAATATGAGGTGTCATGTTTTTATTAGGTTAATCAAATATAAGAGAGATAAATTATTTAAAAAACCACCAATAAAAAAATTACACCTCATTTTGTGGATGTTTCTTTGTGGTTTTTTTTATGTAGCATAGCTCATTTATTTTTGTTAAAGAAGAGGAGTAGTAGTTATGTTATATGTGACATATATAGACATATATAATAAAACCCTAACCCTAGAAAAAACCAAGGTGAAGAGACTGGACTCTAACCCAATCTCTTTTTAATATCTTGATTCACAAAAAGACTCTGCACACTTCAATTACCAACAACACTGACAACTTCCTATTTTATACTACTACTATTTGCGAATCTTATTCTCATAGTTTAATTATCTACACGCTGCTTTTCCTAATTAATTGACTTTGTTCTTTTTAACATTTGATTTATCTTATTTTTTAAGGTTTATGAACATAAACTTTACAAGTTGTTTGTTGTTTCCATATGGCCCTTGTTATTAAAGATTATAGATTACTGGAGATAAAATATATGAAATGGGTACCCCTATTGGTACCTCCCCTGGCCCATGAATAGTGTCAAAAAGGTACAAAAGATTCCTTTTGTATCCCCTTTTTACAGTGCAACGCAGTTTTTTATCAGTTTCTGTTCTGTAATTTTTGACAGTTTCATACTTTTGACCTGTTAAACTTTATATTTTTCGTTCCGTTTTTTCCGTGTCACAGTTTTATAACATATACAAAATTATAAAAATACAAAAAAAATAAAATAAAATAAAAAAACCGGAAAAAACCCGGGGGGGGGGGTATAAATGGTGATTTAGGGGGTACATATATCATAAACCATATGAAATAAGATTCTATTATTAGCAGCTGATTGCTATGCCCATCCAAAACCCTTTTGGTCAACATCCAAAACCCAAATGGGCATAAAATATATGAAATAACTAAAGTGTAAAATATTTTACACATTTTTGGTTAAAAAAATTACAACTTATAATTCTGTAAGTGAAGCCTGAGACCAAAAGGGTTTTGGATGTTGCCTGTCCAAAACCCTTTTGGTCAACATCCAAAACCCAAATAGGCATAGCAATCACTAGACCTGTGTTCCGTGTAAACTTGTGTGCTCAAAAGCCCATTTGGGTTTTGGTTGTGAGCATAAAATATATGAAATAACTAAAGTGAAGCCTGTGTACCGTGTAAACTTGTGTGCTCAACATCCAAAACCCTTTTGGTCTGAGGTTCACTTACATAATTATAAGTTGTAATTTTTTTAACCAAAAATGTCTAAAAAAATAACCCAGTGTCTCAGATGGTTTCTTAATTAGAATCTTTTTAAGTACGTAACAAGGAAACCCCAAGACCGCGTTTACTATCATCATATCAACCTCAAAACATATCTCACTTGAAAACGAATATACCATACCAAAACGCATACTCACACACACAAAAACACACTATACGAGTCGGCCTTGACATCGACCTAGTATTCATTATTGCGACGCGTGCTCAATTGAAGCCGTAATAAAGCTAAGACGCGTCTTGAATGTCCAAGACTCTGTCTTGACACACTTATTTCTCTGGTCTTAAATATTAGCTATACATTACAATTAGCAGGCGCTTTTAGGCCTGGCGTTGGGTCTGTATGTGTGGACTGGCCTAGTTACTAACCACTTTTTTAAATCCGGCCAACTAACGCAACTTGATCCGGAATTCTATCATTTCAGTTTGAGAAAATATACCAAAAATATATTTATCTCCAAGGACTTAAATAAAAATATTACAACAACAATAATATCGACAACTAACAAACGCCCCACCATGAAACGCGGATTTCAAAACTCGTTACAAACATTTGTTTGTGTGAAACTTGAACTTACAAAGTTTTCTTTGATAGACCACTCACGTGTTGGTAAGCAAAAAGTCATTTCATTTAATAATTATGACATATATACTAGTAGTAGCAATCATAAATCCTAAACATCTATTCCGATGGATTATTTGGACTTTTTTTTCTCGCTTGTCGCAAGAAATTCAGATTTTAGGGAGCAAAAAATGCGGCAAGTATTATTTTTTAATTGTATGAAAAGAAAATATGAATAAAAAAAGTTACAGTGGTGTTAAATAACCAAGAAAGACATTCGGATTGTCCATAAACTAGACCAACTTTTAATTACTGTGAGAGAGAAGAGAGCTATATCAGCTTTTCTTTTTGGTAATAATTACAGATTTGATAGGAAAGAACCAAAAGAATGATTATGAAAGAGAAACTAAACTCAAACTTCAACACCCACCCCATCACTCACTTATTAATTCCCATATTACTATCTCTTAGGCCGAGCGGAGTGGTATCAAACTCACCTAGTTGAGTTTTCGCTCGCGCGCGATTTGTCATGCCGATGATAAAACTCACCTAGGTGAGTTCCATTATCAAGGTGAGTTTCGGATCTTTTTTTGGCATACTATGTGACATACTCACCGAGTGTGAGTTTTAACAAATGTGGGTCCAATGATTTTATATCCGTTGAATATAAAAAAAAAATTAAAAACCCTACTTTTTACTTATAAATACTAACTACTTCACCCATTTTTAAACATAACTCTCTCATTTTATAAACACTTCTTACATTTCTCATTTACGCAAAATGAATTCGTATACGTTTATGGGCATAGATTTAGATGGAGAAGAAGAAGAAGTTACTAGCCGTAAAAAGACTTTTATTAAACGAGCGATTGCGTTTATTAAGAATAGACGCCGAGCAAACCGAGTGACAAGAAACCACATAAATCGAGATCGTTATGGTGCTCATGAGCGTTTAGTCGCCTTTTTTTAGCGAGGAACCGATGTACGATGAAGTAAAATTTCGAAAGGCGTTCCGAATAGCTCGCCCTCTTTTCAACGAGATAGTTACTGCTGTAATTGATCACGATCTATTCTTTCGTAATAATATTGATTGTACCGGAAAAGAATGCATTTTCGGGTTGCTAAAGTGCACATCTTCAATTCGTCCATTGGCATACGACGTTCATGCTGAGTTTCTAGATTAATATATGCAAATCAGTGAGAGAAGTTCGCGTCTGGCTCTTGATCATTTTTGTCAATCTGTTATGCGAATTTACGGGCCTGAGTATTTGAGGAAACCTACGGTGACTGATATCGAAAAACTCTATTTGCATCACGAAGAAAAGCACGGGTTTTCGGGGATGTTATGAAGCCTTGATTGTACGGATTAGGAGTGGTTCGGTTGTCCGTAAACATTTAAAGCGCAATACGTTAGATGTGATCATGGTCTGAATCCCTTCATTTTGCTTGAAGCTGTTATGGATATGTAATGCTTTCTTCGGTGTTGCTAGGTCGAACAACGACATCAACGGTTTATATCAATCACCTTTATTTAATGATCTCAAAACTGGACGAGCACCAGAGATTCTTTTTGTGGCTAACGGTGTAACTTATCCAAGTGGATACTATCTTGTTGACAGGATATACCCGGAATTGGCGTCACTCGTTAAGACGATTCAAGAACCAGCTGATGATGACCACAAGCGAATTTTGTATAAGCAAAAGCAGGAATCGGCAAGGAAAGATGTCGAACGAGCGTTTGGTGTTTTGAAAAAGAAATGGGCCATACTAGCCAATCTTACACGAGTACTAAAAAAAGAGGATTATTAATATGATGTACACATGCATCATATTACATAATATGATTCGAAAATACAAAAAATATGCGATATCTCCCAAATGGTTCCCGGAGGAAATGCATCAACCAGACGACCCGTTACGAAACGAGGAACAAGTGCAACAAGTTATGCGTTGGATCAGATCAGCACAAGCACATCAAAACCTTCGACACGAATTGATTGAACACTTGTCTCGTAATGCTTAGTTTATTCTTTATTTGTAATGTCTTTTTAATATTTGAAGTCTGTAATGTTTTTAATTTATGAATAAAAGTTTTTAATTTAGTTAACGTTTTTATTAATTTCGTACGTTTACGTTTACGTAAATATTTATTCTTTAGTTTATGAATAAAAGTATTTAAATAAAAAAAAGGTGAGTAAGGTAAATTTTAGTTGTAAGGTGAATTCTTATTACGGTTGAAAGGTGAGTTGTATTTGGAGAGAGAAAGCTGATGTGACGCTGATGTGTCAGGTGAGTTTACCACCACCACTTCATCCAGCCTTATGCAAAATTAGTATATTAATAAAAATAATAATTCTTCTTACAAAAACTTATTACTAATCTTCCTACATACAAACATAATCTTGACAAATGGTAAAACTGACGATTTAAATTAAAAAAGATATTAAGTGAAAAAAATATAGATTATATGATTATGTGTAGGAGGATAAATATGATGATTTTGTAGAAAGCTTTAGTAATGCTCGGATATTAATAAAAGATTTAAGAAAGAATGTAAGTTATTTAACTATGCTTTTGACTTATGCCCCACCACATAAGTTAAAAAAAAATTCTTACCACTTGCATTGCATCTTTTTCATGGTCAATTAGTGATTGTAAGATTTAATATGAGGATCACTCAATCTTATTCAGAAAGTGAGACATAGACTGTGAGACTTTTTTTAACTTGTGATCCTTAAACACAAGTTAGAAAACCCTTTCAAAATATAATTTTTTCATATTTGACAAATAAAATAAAGAAAAACATCTTTCAAAATATAATCTTTAGACCACATTGGTCAATGCTTCACGTTTGATTGACTTGTTAGTCTTTTAATAAACCTCTAATGATTTTTAATCTACTTTGTTGCATTCCCTTTTTCTCACCTTTTATCGAATATGAAAAAGTTGGTAAAACAATTTTTGAATGTACAGCTTTTTATAGTTAGAACTTAGAAGTAATTAAAATTGATTCAAAAGATCTAGACAAAGGTTGGTTGTTCGTTGTTATAATATTATTTTCTCTGTTTCATATTATTGAAAACTAGAATGGGAGGGTTGAATAGTTTTCTTGTACTTTTTAAATTTTGTTATAATCTTATGTAAAGTTTGTACAATATTAATGTTTGATGAATGAGAAATAAAGCAAGTAAAAGTAAAAGTTATAAAGATTTAACCAAGACACAAGTATTTATAGTGGTTCGGCTATAAAGATACCTTCTTTATCCTACTCCACTCTCCGAGTCACCTACTCGAGAGTTCATAAACACTAGTCACCAATCTTCTTTAACCGGCGAAGAAGTCTCACAACGTTGCTTACACCTTTTAACGGTACAAAGCTAAATATCGGATTATTCACAAGGTAGAATCAACCCAATCAACACCACACTTGACTTACAATGATGATGAATACAACTACAACTACTAAATGATGTACAAGATTCAGAAATGTGAACTTGAAGATGCTATTGAGATGCGAAACAAGATTCTTGAAACTTTGATCGTCTCAAAGGGGTGTTGGGCAATTTCTTCTTTGAATGGAATTACCTACAAAATGCTAAATAAAACTATGCAAGAATAGAGAGAATGATCAGTAGATTAGATGATTTCAAGTTGGAAAGGTTTGAGTGAAGCATGAGAAATGGCTTTGTATTTATAGCCAAAAATTCTACTGTAGGTCGGTTCTGTTGCAGAACAGAACCGACCAGTATACATCAACAGAACCGGCGCACAGTAACAAAATTCGAATTTTGATTTGCAAAATCTTGAGAGAATGATCAGTAGATTAGATGATTTCAAGTTGGAAAGGTTTGAGTGAAGCATGAGAAATGGCTTTGTATTTATAGCCAAAAATTCTACTGTAGGTCGGTTCTTTTGCAGAACAGAACCGGCCAGTATACATCAACAGAACCGGCGCACAGTAACAAAATCTGAATTTTGATTTGCAAAATCTTGAGAGATCATGTGTAATCTTGTAAGATTGCCCTAAGATATGCTGCAAATGATGATGTTATCCATGATGTAAATAATGGTTTGCATAATTTACTTGTAATTCAAAGTAATGCTAAAAATAGAAAAGTAATGTTTATGTGTTAGTTTAAGTATTTTACTCTTATATAGATTTTACTAATTGTCATCAACAAAACATGAAAAGATCATAAAATAAAATAAACATTTTTATCGATTTATTTGTATTAACAATCTCCCCTTTTTTATCGATGACAAAACTAAAATCTAATAAAAGTAAATTAGTTAAGATGAATTTGTTTTGGATTATGTTTTAGAATTCATTTTACATCCCTTTTCTCTTATGTTTGTTTTACTTCCCTTCTCCCTTTTTTTGTCGAAACAAAAAGATGCAAAGGTCACGGAGAGGTATCCAATATGTGTAAATGCGGAAAGCTCTCCCTTGATGGGTGCTAAATATGCTGCGAAAAATGTTAGACATAAAGAGATGTGATCCCCCTTGCTCTAGGAGTACCCATAGTTTTAAAAAGCGCGCCTTAAGGCGCGCCTAGGCTCTAAAGCTCAAGCATTAGGGATTTTTCATATTGAGGCTCCACACATGCACAAGGCTCACAAAAAGCGCAGAGCCTTGAGATTTAGAGCCTTGAGCCTAGGCGCGCCTAGGAAAGGTGACATGTTTTGAAACTTTCTTTTCGAATTTAACATTCATCGCCCTCATATGTTAATAATAGATTACCTAGATACTACCTAGAAACTAAATAAATCAATCAATTTGAGTGTTTGGTCGTTCAATTCAAGTGTGTGCACATACAGACTCCTCCCTCTATTTTACGCATGAGATAACGTAATCTCGTCATGCCATGAATATGATATATTACTTGATATTTTTGGTTTAACTATTCAATTTTTTTAGATACATTAATTATTTGAGTGTTATTTAAGTCATCATGAATTTATAAATTTTCGCCTAAACTTTTATAATTTACTTCAATTTAATGCGACTCATATTCATGAAGCCCGCGCCTTGATTTGCGCCTCGCCTTAAGGCTCCATAAGCCCTTTGCGTCTTAGTGCGCCTTGAGCCTTTCAAAACACTGGGAGTACCTGTAAAAGAAAAGTTAGAAGCCAAAGCACTAAAAGTGCCTACTGTAGAACGGGTGTCCGCGATTCTGTTCTTTGAACGGAACCGGCTTTGAAAGCCAATGGAACCGGCTGAACTCAAAAGTCAAACCTGCGGGTTTCTTAATTTTTTTTGAGCAAATAAATTATTAACAACATACAATAACAAGACAAGCATTATAACATTGATTAGTTTCGAATTACAACATTCATAACATTCATAACATTAGTAATTGTGTGCAAGAACGTTGAGGCGGTCTAGGATGAGATTGAGAATGAATCGCATTTCATCCCAAAGATTGTCTATAAGATGTTGGGTAGGTTGGCAATGTTCAAAAAATATTTCATGAGTTAGAAAGGAAAAGGATTGTTGGGTCCTAATGGTGGAAGTGGCGGGAAGTTGGAAGGAGGATTTGGAGGAAATGTTGGAAGTTGAGGTGCCAATGGTAGAAGAGGAGGTTCCATAGCCAGAAGAGGTGGAGGTTCATTGGCCAAGCGCTCAATGGAGTCAAATGATGGCCTAGGTGGTGAGGGGGTTTGTTGTTGTAGGTGGAAGGTCTTCTAGTGTGTCAAAGAGAGTTTGAGGAGATGTAGGAGGAGTGGAAAAAAAGAGTTCGATGGGATCTAAGTTTATGGCCAATGGTGAGGAGTGTTTGGATGGTTGGGTTGGAGCCGGTGGAGGAGAGGTCAAGGGTGGTGGTGTTGATTTTGGAGTAAGTAGGACTTTTCTTGGTGAGATTCCCAGAGAAAATATGGGGGAAAGTGGTTTTGAAGTATTTGGGGTTGAGGGAGGAGCCGTTTGATAGTCGGTGGGTGGTGATAGAGTATGATAAGGAGGGGACGCCGGTCGAGGGTTGGAGAAACAAAACTGATGGACACTAATCCTAGCGGTGCGCTTAAGGTTAAGTTTCTTTTCTTTAGGCATTTTCAATGTTTCTTGAATCTGATATGATAAGTAGTGTTTGGATCAAGCCTTTTATAGAGAATTTTTTTTGAGTTAATGCATTACTTGATATCTTGGTGAAAATCTAATGACTGGATTTTCCTAGAGTCAACTTATAAAGCCTAAGAGCTGATAGATTAGACTTGGAGGGAATTTATTGTGGTAGAAGTTTGAAATTCGTATTTAAATAAACTGCAGTACAGTGTCACCGGTTCTGCCGGTTCTATTAGAAAATGAGAACCGGCTTTGAAAAACCAAGGGAACCGACATCTGAAAAAAAAAATTTCTAGTGTGTGAGTACATGATATGATGTTGGAGGTGTGGTTATCTCTACCCAAAAAAAATAGAAATACTTAAGATGACCCAAAGTCTCTTTATTTTGATGTAGCTACAATTGAACGTGTTTGAAACGACATATTGACCATGTGTTTCTTTATAGACGTTCAAGAGACAAATGAGATGCAAATGAGAAAAACGTTTTGTTTTTATATTAAACAATGCAGATTTGTGAGAATTGTAAAAATGCGTTCGGGTTTTATTTGATGAAATGAAAGGTAAAAATGAGTACATATAGGAGTTTATATAATGCTTACATATAGTATATGGAAAATTCCCTGAATGTTTTTTTTGATTTAGTAAATAGATTCTTACACTCAGAGGGAAGGAAGAATGTTAGGAAAGAGTAAAAATCTTACCTTTAGGCATTAGGTTCCATGAGGCAGAGACCTAGTCTAAGTAGGTTGAAGGGTTCATGTTTGAGAGGTTTGGTTAGGATATCGACTATGTTGTCTTTGGAGGAGGCCTTTTCAATAGAGATATTTCCCTTTTGGACATTGTCACGAAAGATATGGTGTCGTATTTCTATATGTTGGTGCGAGAGTGTAGGACGGGATTTTTACTTAGGTCAATGGCACTTTTATTGTCACAAAGGACGTCCCCTAGGCTTCCAATGCCACCATTTATTTTCCACAAAGGTATGTGATAACTCCTCCCCCCCCCCCCTCCCCCCCCCCCCCCCCCCACCGGCTTTGAAAAACCAAGGGAACCGTCGTCTGTAGGAAAACAAAAGTATTTTTCTAGTGTGTGCGTACATGATATGATGTTGGAGGTGCGGTTATCTCGATAAAAAAAAGATAGTATACTTAAGATGACCCAAAGTCTCCTTATTTTGATGTAGCTACAATTGAACGTGTTTGAAACGACATATTGACCATGTGTTTCTTTATAGACGTTCAAGAGACAAATGAGATGCAAATGAGAAAAACATTTTTATTTTGTATTAAACAATGCAGATTTATGAGAAATGTAAAAATTTGTTTGGGTTTTAAAAGGTAAAAATCAGTATATAGTATATGAAAAATTCCCTGAATGTTTTTGATTTAGTAAATAGATTCCTAGACTCAGAGAAGGAAGAAGGTTAATAAAGAGTAGAAATTTTACCTTTAGGCATTAGGTTCCATGAGACCGAGGCCTAGTCTAAGTAGCTTGAAGGGTTCACGTTTGAGAGGTTTGGTTAGAATATCGGCTATGTTGTCTTCTATGGAGACCTTTTCAATGGATATATTTTCCTTTTGGACATTGTCACGAAGGAAATGGTGTCGGATTTCTATATGTTTGGTGTGAGAGTGTAGGACGGGATTTTTACTTAGGTCAATGCCACCTTTATTGTCACAAAGGATGGGTATATCATCTAGTTTTATGCATAGTCTACAAGAGCTTGTTTCATCCATAAAGCTTGTTGGAAAGCTTTTCTGGCGGAAACATATCCGTCTTCGATGGTTGAGATGGCTAGGGCGGTTTGTTTCTTAGAAAACCATGATTTGAGGCAACATCCAATGAATGTGCACACACCGCTTGTGCTTTTACGATCGACATAGTCTCCCGCATGGTCGGAATCGGCGTAAGCAATGGTTTCTATTTTTGTTCCTTTATGATACCATAATCCTATGTGAGTAGTTCCTTTAATATATCTACTAATTCTTTTTACTGCTTCAACGTGAGAAGTTTTTGGAGCTTCTTGGAAATACGTGCATAGACAAACACTAAACATGATGTCCGGTCGACTAGCCGTTAGATAGAGGAGGCTACCAATCATGCCATGATATTTAGCGTCGTCAATGGGTTCACCGTCTTCATCTCGAGTGAGTTTGGTTTCGGATGACATTGGAGTTTTGATAGGTTTAGAGTCTTCGAGACTGAATTTTTTGAGCATTTCTAACATATTTAGATTGGTTGAAAAAGATTCCATCTTTTAGTTGTTTGATTTGTAGACCAAGAAAAAAATTCAATTCACCCGTCATGCTCATTTCAAACTCATCGTGCATGATTTTTAAAAAATCATCGCAAAGCTCTTGACCAGTTGAGCCGAAAATGATGTCGTCCACATAGATTTGGATAATGATGATATAGGAATTTCTTTTCTTAGTAAATAGAGTGTTATCTACTAATCCTATGGTGTACTTGTGGTCGATGAGAAAGGATTTAAGTCTATCGTATCAAGCTTTGGGTGCTTGCTTAAGACCATAAAGAGCCTTTTTGAGTTTAAAGACATGGTTTAGTTTTTAAAATCAATGAATCCGAGGGGTTGAGCGACATAGACTTCTTAATTTATAAAACCATTTAGAAAAGCACTTTTGACATTCATTTGATAAAGCTTGAAGTCATGTGCACAAGTCTAATCTTGCTACGAGAGCATAGGTTTCATCGAAATCTATTCCTTCTTGTTGATTGTATCCTTGAGCAACAATTCTAGCTTTATTTATAGATACAACACCGTTTTCATCTAGTTTGTTTTTAAAGATCCATTTTGTACCTATGATAGTTTAGTTTCTAGGAGGAGGGACAAGAATCCAAACGTCATTTGTTTTAAATTGGTTTAGTTCTTCTTGCATAGCCATAGTCCAACTTTCGTCTTGTATGGATTCTTTTATGTTTTTTGGTTCTACGGAGGATACAAAACAAAAGAAATTACTTTGATTTTGAACTTGAGATCTTAAGGTTCTTTCATTTAGATTACCTATGACGGTTTCTAAAGGATGATCTTTAGATTCTTTGATGTTTATGATTTTTTTTGTTTAATGGTTCATTTTCCTTGATTTCTAAGTCTTTTTCTTGGTTTTCTATAATTTCACATTCAAGCACATCATCATTTTCTAAAGGTGGTGAATTCGGAGGAGGACTTTCGTCGAATTTTACATTAAGAGATTCTTTGATTCTCTTGGTTTCCTTGTTTAGAATAATGTAAGCTTTACTATTAGGTGAATATCCAAGGAATATACATTTGGTGGATTTAGGGTCGAATTTTGTGAGATAATCTTTAGTGTTAATAATAAAACATTTACTACCAAAAACTTTAAAAAATTCAAAGGAGGGCTCTTTACCTTTGAAAAGCTCATAATGAGTTTTTCCAAGGAATGGTCTAATAAGAATCCTATTTAAGATATAAGTGGAGGTGTCGACGACATTACACCAAAATTTTTGAGGAATTGATTGTTCATTAAGCATTGTTCTACTAATTTCTTGCAAAGTCTGATTTTTATGTTCTACTACCCTATTTGATTGTGGAGTACGTGGAGCCAAAAAGTTACGAGTGATGCCATTAGCATCACAAAAAGCTGCAAATTGTACTTCATTATCAAATTGTCGACCATGATCCGTAAGAATATATATAATGGGGCAACCCTTTTGAATTTGAATCTTTTTACTTAAGATTTTAAAGTGGTCAAAAGCTTCATTTTTGTGTTTAAAAATCTTGTCCATGTATATCTTGAGTAGTCGTCGACGATGACCAAAGTGTAGAAGTTTCCTCTGTAACTTTGGACGGCCGATGGACCAAACAAGTCCATGTGTAAAAGTTCTAGAGATTTAGTGGTTGGAACCATATTTTTAGGTTTATGACTTGTGTGTGTACTTGTTTTCCAATATTACAAGCATCGCAAAAATGACTTTTAAATTTTAGTTTAGGCAAATTCCTAACAAGCTCTTTAGATGATAGTGATTGTATAAGTCACATATTGGCGTGACCCAATCCTCGATGCCATAAGATCGAAGTATCATCTATTGAGGTTAGACAAAGACTATCTTTTGGAGATTTTCCCATTTTCATTATGTAAAGACCATTTTTCGTCATTCCTCTTCCTATGGTTATTTCGTCTTTAATTATTTCGCTATCGGTTTCACTGAATAGCACTTTGCATTTTTTTATCGCATATTTGCGCTATACTAAGTAAGTTAAATCCTAAATTTTCTACATGGCTAACATCATGAATAGTGAGAGAGTTATGAGTGATTATACCTTTTCTGATGATCTTGCTTTTAGTGTTGCCACCAAACACCACATTACCCCTGTCTATAGTCTTGTAGGGTGAGAAGAGATCTTTGTTGCACGTCATGTGTCTTGAGCACCCACTATCCTTGATCCATTCATCCGGTTCTCATTTGACTTTTAGACGTACCTAAATTCATAAAGCAACTCAAGCATTTGGTCCCCAATATCTCATGTGTCTGTTAGAGTTATGCATACCGTTTGGTTGACTTATGTATGGATACGGAGGACAAGGACCCCATTGGTTAAACATAGTAGGTTGAAACTGATATTCTTGTTGTGTTCTATAATTCCAACCAACTTGATGATAGTTATTTTTAGGATATAGCGTGTTGGAGTTCCTATAGGGCGTTTTAGGGTGTGTTTGGATTTTACTTTTTCTAAGCCCTTGGTCGAGTTTTAAGATTGGTGGTTGTTTGACACTCTTAGAAATGTTTAAAGCAGACTTTCTAGTTATTAACATGGAGTCATTTTTCTTTAAAATGTTGGTTCCTACATTTTTTCTATTTCCTGTATTTTCTGCAGAGGGCCGGTTCGGTTCATCTGAACTAGCCGGTTCTCTTGCAGAGGGAACCGGAAACGCCGGTTCTACAGAGAGCATTTTGATATTTTTAGGACTCAATTTTTTGGTTTCGTATTGCTAGTATAAGCTATGTCATCTGTGTATCCTATTCCGTGTTTATCTTTTGGTGGTTTTTGCATTTCAAGCATTTCTTGCAAAGATGAACTACTATTTTTGAAATTAGCCAGTTTTAAAGTTAGTGAGCTAATTTTAGATTGAAGGTTGACACATGACTCACATTCAAGGCTAATCTCTTTGTTTCTTTCTAGTTGTTCTACTTTTGTTTTAAAAGCCTCAATTTTTAGTACTTCATTTTTTGCTTTTAGTTGTTTGTTTTTGTTGATAATCCTAAGACCATATTTGCATAGTTTATCATACTCATTTTGCCATGATTCATTATCTAAAGATGAACTACTATAGTAAGGAGTGTCGGATAATACCTCATTGTTGTCAGGTGCCATGAGACATATTTCTTCCTTCTTGGAATCATCTTCACTATCGCTCCAACACCCAACAACGAACACCTTTTGATCACTGAAGGAGTGTTTAAGACAATCACAAATGAAGTGACTTAGATCTCCACACTTGAAAAATCTTCGATCATCCTTCTCTTTTTTGTATTCTTTTACTTTTCGGAAGTTCTTTTTGTCGTAATGAGGTTGACGAACAAACTTGCCTCTTCTTTTAAAGAATTTTTTGAAATCCCTTACCGCCATGACGTATTCTTCATCACTACTATCTGTTAGGATCACATAAATGGACCCGAACAAAGAAGCTTCGGTCACTCGAAGATACAAGACAAAAGTCTAGCTCGTTTAAGCGTGTAATATTATGTAAATGGGCCATTAATGAAAAAGCCCATCATAGCCCAAAGGCCAAGGCCCTAGAGAGGCTATATAAAGCCATTTTTTCTTCATTTTTAGGTTAGCAACTTAGATATTTAGAGTTTCATTTTTGTGTGTTTTGTTGCCACACCATTGTTCTTTGTTTTTCTTTAATACAAGTCAATTTAAAGTCTAATCTTGTGTGTTCTTGTGTTAATCGAATGATCTAAAGACCTACAATTGGTATCAAGAGCCAAAAGTGATTGTTTGGATGTGTTTTTGAACCGAATTTTAAAAAAAAGTGGGGTTCGGATTTTTTTTGTGTCTTGATCGAAAGGAATCACAAAAAATAAAGGGGCGTACGTTTAATTGTGGTTCGAATTGAATTGGCAAACTATTTGTGGATTTACAAAATTTTCGTGACATATAGAAGATTTTTTCTTGATTGCGTTTTGAGCATATTCATGTTGCGTTTTGAGAATATTCATGTTGCGTTTTGAGAATATTCATGTTGCGTTTTGAGAATATTCATGTTGCGTTTTGAGCATACAGATTGCGTTTTGAGCATACAGGTTGCGTTTTGAAGATTTCTATTGCGTTTTGACTAAAACGCTACGCTGCCAAAAATTTTCAAGCATTGCGTTTTGACAAGAAAAGTCCATTGCGTTTTGACTTCAAGTGTCATTGCGTTTTGAGAAAAATTTCATTGCGTTTTGACAACAAGTATCATTGCGTTTTGACAAACCTTTGTTGCGTTTTGACAATCCATTGCGTTTTGACAAACCTTTGTTGCGTTTTGACAATCCATTGCGTTTTGACAAACCTTTGTTGCGTTTTGACAATTCATTGCGTTTTGACATCAAGCTAAGTTGCGTTTTGCTTGATTTGCCGCAAAAATAATTTTTGTGTCGGATTGTTCCGAAATTTTTATACCAGCTCGGAAACGGCCCAACGGTCAAGACTCTTCCTCTTTGAGCGAGAGCCCTGTCATTTTTTGGCCATTCGGAGTCATTTAGGCCCTCAAAACAGCATTTTACTGTTTCAAATTTACCCGAAAATCATAAACCTCACACCAAGTCATCAATCAACAGTCACTTAAGATCAGATCATTCATAAACAAAGTTAATCAATGGCAACCAATGAAGAAACAAATGCAGCTGGTACCGATACCCGTCCACCAATGTTGGTTGAAAATGATTACGAATCATGGAAGATTCGTATACACAGGTACATTCGAGGCAAACCCAATGGCAAGCTGATATGGAAATCCATCCAGAATGGACCTACACCTCACCCAACAGTCAAGTAATGATGGTAACACTCCAATTGGTGGGTACACAATCAACTCTTTGATAATGTGGATTATCTGTTGAGTCACGGAGATGCACAGGAAGAACATTTTAGACTCCAATGTGAGACTGAGATTGTTGACAATACGATCCCGTATCATCGTATCTTCTTCGACTCGAAGCACCAAAATGTTCCAATGGTGGTTATCTGCTGACACATTGATAAAGTTTCTTGATTGGCCATACTTAACTGACTTGCAAACCCAACAGACGGACATGGCTAAGGGTTAACCATAGATAAAAATGCTTAGAAGTCGAGTCCTTAAAAATGAGCTTTCATTGGCAAGACAAAGAAATATATCGTCTAGACACCAAAAGGTCAAACTTGATCTTGAAACACAAAGTTAGACAGGAACAAGCCCTAGTGATTCAGCGTAACAAGCGCAACGGCTGAACTTGTTGCAAGAATACGTTTTGTCTTAAAGTCACTCTTTCATGGAAAGGATAAAATCAATTGCTTTTTTACAATCTGAAAAGGAAAAAGATTTTATCTGAGAAAGAGAATAGCAGATATTTATCTAGATGAAATGTTTGTTTAAAAACTGCTAACAAAGTTGCCAAGAGATTTGTTGCAAGATTTAACATGCCAACACAAACTATTCCCATACTTTCAAGAAAACCAAAAGGGCAACCAAAGACTTGCACGTACAAGGGAAATCCTAGGCACCCGTTAACCCAGGTCTAGGTTTTATGGCCAAGCGTGCTCAACCTGTTTGTACGATGCTGATACCTTTTGCATACCGCTCACCATCCTGTTTGTATATGGGATAGTGAAGATGGTCTTGGTTCACCAAGTGTTAGCATGAATAAGACATGAACGAAAAACCAGGGCAGTTCGACCCGAAACGATTCTAATTTGCCAAGCTGAATGCCTTATGTTCGTTCTCAGATAAGGAATCTATCTGGTGATCAGGCGTATTGGGCTTTCTGCAACGAAATTGCTAGTCAAGCTAGTAAATCTCAGCCACACCTGGTATCTCTTTTGTCGTAAAAGTAGACCTTTCCAAGCAAGTTCTGGCCAGTCTTCGAAATGTTAATGCTGCTTATCTCAATTTGAGGTTTCATAATAGAAAAGAACAACCAAACCAGACTATGTTTCTGAATGGTGTTTTGATTATGCAAAACAGTTTGTTGAACAACAACTGGTACCATTTTACGACCATTTCAAACCAAAAACATATTCCAAGTTGCTAATGATTCATTTTTCAAGTGATAAAAGAATTTGAATAGATTTTTTTGATGAATGGAGGCGGTGTATGAAACATATGTGTTCTTGATAAACAAGAACCTGGCCATAGAGAAGAAAAAATCTTTTAATCATAAATGATGCTTAATTGCTGATTGATTAGAAAATAAGAATATCTGCTATATTATGCTTACTTCGATTGTTGTGCCCCCTAGTTCGAATTGCCTTTGCGAAGATCTTAGATCTGCATGCGATAGGGAACACACTAAAGTTCTTGAACTTGAAGCTGAAGTTTTAAAACATCAAAAGATGGTCATTGAATCTGAGAAACGTAACTCTCATTTACAAAAGACCCATATTGATTTGCAACTTAAATTTCAAAATTATAAACAGTGCATAGACACTTCTAGTGCATCAAATGCTATTTTTGAAATAAATAAGTTAAGAGATCAGCTTCAAGGAAAAGACACCACTATCAGGAATTTAAATGCTCAGTTCAACATCATGAAGGTGTTGAATGCAGGTTCCACTGAAGGTAGTTGTAACCAACAGGCATTAGAAACTGACAGAATTCAGTTGAAAGATACGATTACCTCCCTTAGGATTCAGCTAGATGGCCTTAAGGTAGAAAACGTGAGTCTCAAAAGACGGTATGATGAACTGTCAAAGGCGAATACTCACTCACGTACTGCGTACACTGAAAAGATTAATGCCTTAACTGCTGAGAATGCCAAACTGAAAACTGAGTTGAGTGGCAAAAAGAGTGGTGGATCTACAGCCTCTGAGAAACCCAAAGTACTTGCTTCAGGGATGTATACCAAAAGTTCAAAGTACATTCCACCTCCAAAAAGAGCCAACTGGGTAAAACCAACCCCGTTGCCTAAGAAAAAGCAAGTTACTTTTCAAGAGCCCCCCAGGACTTCAAATAGACCCACACAAAAACCACCAGTGCAACAAAACAAGAAGCCTAATATTCCTGTGAATCAGTCTACAAGAACCAAACCTGCCACTGAATCTCGCAAACCTATGCCAAAGTACCACACTCGGAACCATCATATCTTGCCCAGTAGAAGTGTGAACGCGAGGAGAGCAGCAGATCACAATAGGAAGTTGCATGTTGTTGATCATAATCAGTTTGTGGTTCGTTCTTTGAAGTCTGTGAATACCAAAACCCCCCAGGCCAAACATAGTGTGAATCATACTAAGAAGGTTTGGAAAGCAACCAGGAATCATAATGTGAACACTACTAAGACAGCCACTGGACGATATTTTGCGTTGTATGATAACTGTCCTTTAACTAGGATAATGGAACCCATTGTTGAGCCTTTAGAACTTACCCCGAGCGTTAGTTCTAGTTCCAAAGTTACTATGATCTCTAGGTTCACTGATTGCAAACTTAGTGATCGAAAGGCTGGTTCCAAGGGGTTATCTGGTATTTTTGGATGCTAAAGCATTGTATCATTGTGTATATTTAACAAACAAAACAAAAAAACAAAAAAAAATGGCTTGCAGTTATTTCAGACTGTAACCCGGTCTTAACCCAGAGATTTAGTGTACGTTTCAGTGCATTATTTCTATACAGACAAGAAGTTGTCTAAGCCCCGAACCTTTTTTTTTCTCATAAACAACTTGTTTTATCAAACATGTTCGGGTTAACCAAATCAAACATTGACACGGGTCATTGTTTGAGGGGGAGAACTCAGGTTATACTACAGTTGTACTGGTCAAAAGGGCATATATTGCTGATTTATTGCTGAAGATGACACGACCACCGTTACAAGTTTAAGACAGATTGCAATGAGAGACATTTTCCTGTCTGGGTATTCTAAAGGTCTTGTTTCAATTGCTCACTTGATATTTGTGCTATTTCACCTCACCTCATACTTTGAGGGGGAGATTGATACATTTTAAGTCCATTCTAGATCAAAACCTTTCACAAGTTTCATACTTTTGATCGGGGGAGAAAATGTGACTTAAACATGTAAAACGGATAATTAATGATTCGATTGATTCTAAAATGCTAAAGTCCTATCCATGCATGTGCTAAACATCTTTCGATTATCGACGCACATGTGTAGGGGGAGCATAAGTGTTAATATGATCAAAAATGTCAAGGTACCAAAAGTTTGTGTTATACACACGTATCTTGATAAATGACAAAGAATCTTTTGTTTCATGTTCGTGAAAGTGATCTTAAGGAATGCTGAGGAAAGAGATGTTGTACCACCAGGGTATTCGTATGAATGCTCATGCCTGGTCTTCGGACTGCGCCCACTAGTGAAGTGGATTTCCTTACAAGTACTCGTACAAGTTTGGATTTCCCAAGGCACTTCATATCTTTCGGGATATATTTCAAAACATCATCAGAGCATTCTGATTAAACTTTCGTTTGTGCCCCAAACAAATTTTATAAGCACATCGAATGTTTTTCAAATCATTTTTGCCACAGGCCTTCTACGGTACTTAATTGTATTAAGAAGTAAAACGCTGAAAAAGGAATTGTACGGTATAGTCAGCAGATAGTAACTGTACTGACTCACTCTTTACCATTCTATTAGTAGAAATACTTATAGTGTGTTAGTCTTCGGACATCTGGTCTAGAGAACGGCGAACATTAGGGAATCTGATACTTAGGTATTAGAGGAACTAGCTTGTCACGTGCCGGAAAACCTGTCAAGAAGGTTCTTTTAATGAATCTATCTGATCACAGGTGCAGTATTCATACTGTAATCATTGATCCTCACGGAATCAGAGGTTAATGTAACCGACCAGATTGAGTATCGTCTATACTCGGTCCCTTCAAAATATAAAACCTTTGTGTGTTCACAAAATGTTTTTCTAGAACACATTAAGTGGATTTTACATAACAAAATGTTTTTGTTGGTGACTAAATTGTTCTATCATAGCGAATGACGACTCAAAGTATCCGATGCAAGACATGCTCATATCCTTACTCACATATCTGAAGAAATCAAGAAAGTTTACATACAAAGCTTCCGCACAATCTCTGAAAATCAATGTCTTCTTCAAATGCTAAACGTTATGGAGATTAGAAGAAGATACATCATCAAAGCTTTCCAGATTCCAACAGATATGAGCATGTGAGACTAAAGATCAGCGTATGGCAAAGTCAAAGTGAAAGAAGATCACAAAGTAATTCAGAGAAGTAAAGCTTAAACAAGTCAAAGATCAAGATCAAGTCATCACATCAAGTTCTGAAGATCATGATCAAGGTGTTAAAGATTGAATTACCAAAGCACAACAAGTGAAGTACCCTATCAACAACGAGCTAAAGAGACAAGCACGAGTGAGCTTCAAACAACTTCTCATGACCTCATCTAGGGGGAGATTGTTAGGATCACATAAATAGACCCGAACAAAGAAGCTTCGGTCACTCGAAGATACAAGATAAAAGTCTAGCTCGTTTAAGCGTGTAATATTATGTAAATGGACCATTAATGAAAAAGCCCATCATAGCCCAAAAGCCAAGGCCCTATAGAGGCTATATAAAGCCATTTTTTCTTCATTTTTAGGTGAGCAACTTAGATATTTAGAGTTTCATTTTTGTGTGTTTTGTTGCCACACCATTGTTCTTTGTTTTTCTTTAATACAAGTCAATTTAAAGTCTAATCTTGTGTGTTCTTGTGTTAATTGAATGATCTAAAGACCTACACTATCCGAAGAGGTTGATTCTTCTTCACTTAGGACTTTTCTTGCTTTGAGAGTAAGTGATTTGTACTTTTCTTTCTTGTTCTTAGAGATCTCCAAGTCCTTTTCAAGTACCATACACTAAAATATACCAAATATCAATATCTTTAGACTTCCATAAGTTTCAAAACGGTTTTTCCAATATATAAAGCAATTAGCCTCAAAGAGAGGTGGTCGTTGCATAGATTTACCCTCTTTGTAGTTTTCTAAATCCATAATCGTTTAAAGATTTAAAATACAATATATTTTAAAAACTTTGATAACCTTGCTCTTGATACCAATTGTTGAAAACTAGAAGAGGGGAAGGTTGAATAGTTTTCTTGTACTTTTCAAATTTTGTTATGATCTTATGCGAAGTTTGCACAATATTGATGTTTGATGAATGAGAAATAAAGCAAGTAAATGTAAGAGTTAGAAAGATTTAACCAAGACAAAAGTATTTATATTGGTTCGGCTACAAGGACACCTTCCTTGCCCTACTCCACTTCCCGAGTCACCTACTCGAGAGTTCGTAAACACTAGTCACTAACCTCCTTTAACCGGCGGAGAAGCCTCACAACGTTGCTTAGACCTTTTAACGGTACAAAGCTAAATACCGAATTATTCACACGGTAGAATCAAGCCAATCAACACTACTCTTGAAACTTGATCGTCTCAAAGGGGTGTTTGGAAATTTCTTCTTTGTTGGAATTACCTACAAAATGCTAAATAAAACTATGCAAAAATAGAGAGAATGATTAGTAGATTAGAGGATTTCAAGTTGGAAAGGTGTGAGTGAAGCATGAGAAATGGCTTGGTATTTATAGCCAAAAATTCTACTGTAGGCCGGTTATGCCGATTCTGCCGGTTCTGTTAACCGGCCAGTTACATCAACAGAATCGGCGCACAGTAAGAAAATCTGAATTTTGATTTGCAAAATGTTAGAAACACAAAAGTGTCGGTCACTTCCATAGATACCACTCGTTAGCTAGTTAAGCAATTTTTGGAAACTTACATAGTTTGTTAGCAAAGGCCAATGGATTAATCCATACAAGCCCAAGCCTACATGCCATTTGTAAGTATAAATACACCTCTCCTTGCCTTGGAGAGGTGGTTGGTTGGTTGTATTTTTTCACATAGTAATGCATTTCATGTTCTTATCTTTCTCTCTCTAAAATACTTCCTTCCTTCCCACTTTCTCTCTTTAGTTCTTGTTACTAGAGATTACTAATTGGTATCAAGAGACATAGAGTGGTGTGTTTAGTTTTTGTGTTTATTTTTTGGTTCATGTCATATTACAAAAATCGTCCTTCCTTTAATTTTATTTTTCTTGTTGATTCGAAGCTATTTGGGTACACTAAAAGATCATTTACCTTGGTAAATTTGATCTAGTATCTTTAAGATATAGGTGTACAAGCTTTAAATCAAGAAAAATCTTATTTTTGGTCATCTTTTGTGTTCAAAACCTTTACAAAGAACAAAATCTTGATTTAAAATTTTTTGGCTTAAAAACCTTAAAGTTTCTATTTTTCTTGTTCCAATAGGGTTAGTAACACTAATTGTACAAGATTTTTTGCAAAAAAACCTATCAAAAAGTGTCTTTTTGTGTTTTTGAGATTTTGAGTTTCGTCACTGTTGAAGTCGAACAACCTGAGTCGAACAACTTGTTGGGTCTTAAAAGACTTCATGGATTCTTAGAAGTTACTGCTGTTCAGGTACATAATGGAAATAATGCTAAGCGGTTAGTACTGGTAGTATAATATTACCACTGCTAGTTACTACTATTAGTATAATTTAGTACTAATAGCATAAAGTTACTGTTGTTAGTAGTAAAAGTTAAGACTGCTAGTACAGGTTACTACTGTTAGTGTATATTAGTACTGCTAGTATAATGTTACTACTGCTTATGTTTATTAGTGCTGCTAGTGGAAGGATTACAACTATTTGAATACTTTTTACTGTCAAGAGGATAAAGACGAATTAAAGAGATAAAGATTGTTTGGAGAACAAGAATGCGTGTGAAGATAAGTGTTGAGATATTTATGTGCAAGATATACATAATGTATTTATTTAGAAGATTACGTTTATGTTTAGAAAAGATTGAGATATCTTAGGAATATATTGTAAGCTGACTAGGACTCCTTGGTGTATAAAAGGAGACCCTAGGGTATGTAGTTTATATCTCTCATATCACAAAAACACGCAGACGTGTCATTATCAGTTTTCATATTTGTCAAAGTCGATTAAGAAAAGCTTCAAGGTTGTAAACCATAGTACTAAGATAGAGTACTCGTATTATTATCTTTAATAATATTGAAGCATTTTGTTACATCTTGTGTTCATTCATTCATACTTACTGTTTCATTGATTTTACTTCTAGAGTATTAAGGTGTAGATTCCGCATACACTTTAATATACATACAAAATTTCTACAACAAGTTATTTTGGATTCATCCAAGGTAATTTAACCTTAGACAACCTAAGGAATCAATCTAGGTTTGGGATCAATAAGTGGTATCAGAGCTTTGCTTTGAGAAACTTTGATCTAGAAGACATGGAGCTTGAATCTACAAATAGTGGTCCTAATGCAAAGTGTCCCATACTTAAATTGAGGGAATATAAGATGTGGGCTATAAGGATTAAGCAGTACTTCCAGATCCAAAACTATGCACTCTAGGAAGTGATAGAAAATGATGATTCATAGGTCTCAGTATCTCAAACATCTGAGGAGAATGGGATAACAGTTACAAAGATGTCTACACTGCAGAAGAAAAGACAAATAAAAAGAATGATGTCAAAGCTAGAGGTTTGTTACTCATGGCACTTCTAAATGAACATCAGCTAACATTCAGTCAGTATCCAGATGCTAAATCTATGTTTGCTGCCATTGAAACAAGATTTGGAGGTAATGCAGCTACCAAGAAAACTCTCTTGAAGCAACAGTATGAGAATTTCAGTGCAACAAGTGCAGAGTCTCTTGACTCTATTTTCAATAGGCTTCAGAAGATAGTCAGTAGGCTTGCTATCTTGGGTGTGATCATTGCCCAAGAAGATTTAAACTTAAAATTTTTAAGCAGCTTACCACCTGAGTGGAATACTCATGTAGTTGTTTGGATGAATAAGCCTGAGGTTGAGACTATGAGTATAGATGATTTGTACAACAATTTCAAAATTGTTGAACAAAAGGTAAAGAAAACTGTTGGTACATCTAGTGGTGTTCAAAACTTGGCCTTCATGACTGGACCAAGCTCTAGCCGTACCAATGATGCTAACACTGCTTCTTCACAAGTTAGTGTTGCTAGCCCTAGTGTTAATACTGTCAGTCCATAAGTTTGCACTGCAAGTGTCAGTGATAATATTGTGTATGCTTTCATGGTTGAAAATCCGAATGGTTCTAATGTCCTACATTAGGACGTAGAGCAAATTCATGAAGATGATTTGGAAGCAATGGATTTGAAGTGGCAGCTCTCTTTGCTAAGTGTGAGAGTAAAGAAGTACTATCAGAGGACAGGCAAGAATATTTTTATTAATGGTAATGATATTTTTGGATATGATAAATCTAAGGTGGAGTGTTACAACTGTCATAAGTTGGAACACTTTGCCAGGGAGTGCGGAGCACCAAGAAGCAAGGAAGGTCAGTTCAGAAATCAAGACAACACCAAGAAGCAAGGAAAAAATGAAGACACTTCAAAGGCAATGTTGACTATTGATGGTGTAGGTTTTGATTAGAGTGACATGGCAGAAGAACAAGTTCAGACAAACATGGCTCTAATAGCATTTTCAGACTCAGAGGTATACACTGATAAAACTTGCTCTAAAACTTGTTTGGAAAACTATGAAACTCTTAAGAAACAATATGATGATTTGCTTGATAAACAACATCAAACTGAATTTAAGGCAATTACTTATAAAAGAGGACTAGATACTGTTGAGGCACAACTTGTCACATATAGGAAGAATGAGGTTCTTTTTAGTGAAGAAGTTGATGTCCTTAAAAGAGAAGTAGGAGCCAAACAATATAAAATTAATATGCTTAAAATAGAGTTTGAAAAAGTTAAGCAAGAAAAAGATGCCATTAATTTTAAAATTGAGAAATTTGGTAAGGCCTCAAAAGACTTAGATCAGTTGTTAGGAAGGCAGATAACTGACAAAAGTAAAAAGGGTTTTGGATATAGTGCAGTTCCTCCACCTCATCCTCTAATTTATAATAGACCTAACAAGCTGGATCTGTCTTATTCTGGTCTTGATGAATTCAAAGAGCCTGAATTCAAAGGCTATGGTCCTGAGAATAATAAGAAAGAGTCTAATGTGGTTTATGATAAAGAATCAGAAAATTCTAAAGATAATTCTGTTAAGTCTTTGTTAGAAAAACAAGTATCACATGTCAAAAGTAGCTTTGTTGAAGGTTGTGGGTCTAACACTAGTAAGAGTGTTAGTGAAGTAGAACCTAAGAAAGTTATGAAGAATAATGATGATCCAATTATTGAGGATTAGGTGTTAGATGATGAGGAACAAGATAAGTCTAAGACTAAGCCTGAAAAGAAAACTGTTATTCCTACTGCTGCTAAACTAGAAAAACCAGTTAAAAAGTCAGTTAGGTATGCAGAAATGTATAGATCACAAAGTCCTAGAGGGAATCAGAGAAATTAGAATGGTCAGAAGTCCAATCAACTAGGTAGTGAATTTGTGATGTATAACAAGGCTTGTTTTATTTATGGGAGCTTTAATCATGTGCAAAAAAATTGTACTTACCATCAAAAGAAAAAGGTGGTAAGTGGGAACAATTACAATAGGGTGGATAATGACTATTATGCCAAGACCTCACACCATAGAACCTACAAAAATATGACTCCAAGAGCATTTTTGCTGAGAATTGGTCTAAAACCTCTTAGTACTGCTAAATCAGTTTATACTGCTCACCCAAAACCAACAGTGCATTGTGCTAAACCAAAGACTCATTTTTACAAATCAACATAATCTACTGTCCAAAGGCCCTTTTATAAGAATCCAACATTAACTAACAAGCATTTTAATCATAAGGTTAATACTGTTAGGCCTGGAATAGTTAATATTGCTAGGTTATACATAATACCTGTTAATACTGTTAGGCCCAGAGTAGTTAATACTGCTAGGCCAAATAGAATATCAGTTAATGCTGCCAGGGCAAATGGGTTCAATGCTGTTAAGCCCTCAGCATGTTGGGTTTGGAGACCTATCAAACCTAATAGTGCATCAATCATTTTGAACAGATATAACTACATTGATGCATAGGGCAGATCCAATTCAGTAATGGCTTGGGTCCCAAAAGGAATCTAATTTCCTTATTCTTTTGTGTAAGGCAAGCCACAACATGATGATAAAGGATTTGTTGACAGTGGATGCTCAAGGCACATGACTGGTAACATAGCTTATCTCTCTGATTTCAAGCAATTTAATGGAGGTTATAATGCATTTGGAGGAGGTGCATATGGTGGTAAAATTTCTGGTAAAGGTACTCTTAAGACTGCTAATCTTGATTTTGAAGATGTATACTTTGTCAATGAGTTAAAATTCAATCTTTTTAGTGTCTCACAGATGTGTGACAAAAAGAACTATGTCCTTTTTACAGATACTGAATGTCTTGTCTTGTCTCCAAATTTTAAGTTGCCTGATGAAAATCAGATACTTCTTAAAATTCCTAGAAAGGACAATATGTACAGTTTTGATATGAAGAACATTGTTCCTAAAGAAAGTTTGACTTGTCTTGTTGCAAAGGCTACATTAGATGAATCAATGCTTTGGCACAGAAGACTTGGTCATATTAATTTTAAAAACATAAATAAGCTAGTCAAGGATAATCTAGTAAGAGGATTGCCTACAAAACGTTTTGAAAATGACCAAACCTGTGTTGCTTGTCTTAAAGGGAAGCAACACAGAGCTTCTTGTAAGTCCAAAGTTCTGAATCCTATTACTAAGCCTTTGTTTATGCTACATATGGATTTGTTTGGTCCAACCTTTGTGAGTAGCTTGATGCATAAGAAGTATTGCTTAGTAGTCACTGATGATTATAGTAGATTTACATGGGTTTTCTTTTTAACAACTAAGGATGAAACCAGTGAGATCCTTAAGCGCTTTATCAAAGAAATAGAAAACCTAGTGGATAAGAAAGTGAAAATAATCAGAAGTGATAATGGAACAGAGTTTAAGAACAAAGTTATGGATGATTTTTGCAGAGAAAAAGGTATTAAGAGAGAATATAGTGTAGCTAGGACTCCTCAGCAAAATGGTGTTGCTGAGAGGAGGAATAGGACACTCATTGAGGCTGCTAGAACAATGTTAGCTGACTCTAAGTTACCTACCACATTTTGGGCAGAAGCAGTTTCTACTGCTTGTTATGTACAAAACAGGGTTTTAGTAGTCAAGCCTCATAACAAGACACCTTATGAACTTTTTAGAGGTTTTAAACCAGCTCTAAGTTTTATGAGACCATTTGGTTGTCATGTTACTATTCTTAATACTTTGGATAGTTTAGGCAAGTTTGATGGCAAAAGTGATGAAGGTTTCTTTGTTGGATACTCTTTGAGTAGTAAAGCTTTTAGGGTATACAATACTAGAACCAAAAGGGTAGAAGAAAACTTGCATATTGGGTTTTTAGAGAATAAGCCTATGATAGAAGGGACTGGTCCAAAATGGCTGTTTGATATTGACTCTCTAACCCAATCTATGAACTATGTACTAGTTACTGCAGGTACAGTTTCTAATGACTTTGTAGGTACATCAGAAGAAAACAGTCAAGATTGCATTGTGATGCCAATTTGGAAAGATTCTTCATACTTTGATTCACCTACAAAGAATGTTGATAAAGGTGAACCAAAAACTGCTGATGATGCTCAAAAGCAGGTTGAAGATGGTCTAAATGATGAGAATGCTGAACAAGAAAGGTTTGCAGATGATAGCAGTTCTAAAGATGTTAATGTTGTTGGGCAACAAGTTAATACTGCCAGTCTTGATGTTAATACTAGTAGTCTTGAACTTAATGCTGTTGGTCCATCAACTAGTACTGCTAGGTCAAATGAAGAAGACAACACTGAAGAAGAACCAAAAGTTGATTTGGGGAACATTACAAATTCCTATATTGTTCCAAACACTCCCAATACAAGAATACATAAAGATCATCCAATTGACAATGTGATTGGTGAAGTGCAGTCAACTGTTCAGACAAGAAGAATGTTAAAACCTACTTCTAAACAAGGGTTTCTCAGTGATGTGTATGAGCAGAAAACACATGATACCCTAAATACTTGTTTACATGCTTATTTCCTATCACAGATTGAACCAACAAGCATTGCTAAAGCTCTATCTGATTCATCCTGGGTGGAAGCAATGCAGGAAGAACTTCTGCAATTCAAACTTCAACAAGTTTGGATACTGGTGGATCTCCCTAATGGAAAGAAGGCCATTGGAACAAAATGGGTCTTCAGAAACAAGAAAGATGAAAGGGGAATTGTGATTAGGAATAAAGCAAGGTTAGTTGCACAGGGTCATAGACAAGAAGAAGGTATTGATTATGAAGAAGTGTTTGCACCTGTGGCAAGAATTGAGGCAATAAGATTGTTTTTGGCCTATGCTTCTTTTATGGGTTTTCTGGTATATCAAATGGATGTAAAGAGTGCTTTCTTATATGGAACCATTGAGGAAGAAGTCTATGTTACTCAACCACCAGGATTTAAAGATCCTGACCATCCAGACAAAGTTTACAAGGTGGTCAAAGCACTTTATGGGTTGCATCAAGCACCAAGAGCATGGTATGAAACTTTGGCTAACTATCTTTTGAGCAATGGGTTTAAAAGGGGCAAGATAGATCAGACATTATTTATCAAGAAGCAAAAAGGAGATATTTTCCTTGTACAGGTCTATGTAGATGATATTATCTTTGGCTCAACAAACAAGGAGTTATGTACTGGTTTTGAGAAGCTAATAAAAGATAAGTTTCAGATGAGTTCTATATGAGAACTAACTTTCTTTCTAGGATTACAAGTACAACAGAAGGAAGATGGAATATTCATAAGTCAGGACAAATATGTAGCTGAAATTTTGAAGAAATTCAACTACTCTGATGTGAAGTCTGCTTCAACTCCTGTTGATTTGGAAAAACCTTTGGTCAAGGATGGAGATGCTGATGATGTTGATGTACATCTCTATAGATCTATGATTGGGTCATTGATGTATCTCACTGTATCTAGAACAGATATCATGTTTGTAGTATGTGCATGTGCTAGATTTCAAGTACTCCTAAGACATCACATCTCTTAGCAGTTAAGAGGATTTTTAGATATTTGAAAGGCAAACCAACTTTAGGCCTTTGGTATTCTAGGGATTCTCCATTTGAACTGGTTGCTTATACTGATAGTGACTATGCTGGAGCAACTCTTGATAGGAAGTCTACAACTGGAGGAGGAAAAAGCAAAACTGTTTATGGAACTGATGGAAAAAAAGAAGGGTTAAGCATTTTGCTGCAAAACTGTTTTTTTTAAAAAGGGGAGCACAAGAAAGAGAAACAGACCTCCTACCAAGCCAAAAGAGAACTCAAATGTCTACTTATCTTTAGCAACATAGGTGGATATTCATACATTACAAACTAAAAGGAGAGAGTTTTAATGAAATTAAAAAAGTTGTTTGATAAGGTAAGGAAGAGCAGAAAATACCTTGTAGCTGATGGGTTCTGAGGTACACGGAACAAAGAAAAGAAGGAAGAAGGTAGGAGGTACAGCTAAAGGTAGCAGAAGAAGATGCTTGGATGAAAAATAGCTGGGGAAGAACAGCAGAAAGGAATTACTCAAAGAAACAAAAAGTAGATGGAAGAAAAAGAGTAAGAGGAAGTTGAAAAAGATGATGAAAAGTTGAGCTAAAAGAAGCTTTGGTGATTAAAAGGAGATGAAAAGTATAGCAATTGATGGGGGGCCTATTAACTTGCTACAAAATTACCAGTGATATATGGAGAATGTTGCAAGGATACAGAGTGACTATTTGGAAATTGATTGATTCATCTGGAGTTCACTTTGTAAGGTTTGATAATCTTCACATTTTTATGTTGGTTGAAAGGAGATACCCCCTCACACCAATTACCATCACCAATATGCTCAACAAGAAACTTCAAACTGATCATCAAAATGAGATGTGTTATCAATTGCTGAAGCTTATGGTAAAGCATCGAAAAGGAAAATGAAAGGTTTGAATGTATCTTCCTGAAGTGTGATGAATACTTTTAAAGAAGAAACTTGAAGATTCATAAGATGAACATCAAGTTTAGGGGACGATTGTTGGGTCTTAAAAGACTTCATGGATTCTTAGAAGTTACTGCTGCTCAGGTACATAATGAAAATTATGCTAAGTGGTTAGTACTGGTAGTATAATGTTACCACTGCTAGTTACTACTGTTAGTATAATTTAGTACTGATAGCATAAAGTTACTGCTATTAGTTGAAGTTAAGACTGCTTAGTGTTGAAGACTAAAATATAAGCTAAGTAGTTAGTGCTGTTAGTAGTAAAAGTTAAGACTGCTAGTACAGGTTACTACTATTAGTGTATATTAGTACTGCTAGTACTAATATTACTACTGCTTATGTTTATTAGTGCTGCTGGTGGAAAGATTACGATTGTTTGAAGACGGTTAAGCTTATTAGCAGACTTAGGGGTTACTGGGTTTAGCTTATTAGCAGACTTGGTGGTTATTGGGTTTAGCTTATTAGCAGAGTTAGGGTTTCTTGATTAGGTTATTTGCTTATTTGCAATCATAGGGCTGTTTGGTTTAGCTTATTTGTAGAGTTAGGGCTGCTGGGTTTAGCTTATTAACAGAGTTAGTGGTTATTGGGTTAGGGCACTGTAATGTGCATCTGTAATGTGGGTCAAATGGTGTGCTTGCATCTGTAATGTGGGTCAACAGACTTACCAGACTTAGTTTGATTTTTAATTTGTTTTTGCAGAAATAATTGTGCTTACTTCAGACAGCTCAGATGACAACAAAGGTGTTTCTAGTGAGGGGCCATCAATAACAAGTATTCCTAAGGAGGGGCCATCAATTGCAAGGCGGTCTAAGGAGCCCATTCCAAAAGAATTGCTTGAATGGTATGGATATGACACTGTTGAGGATTATCTACCAGTTGCAAAGAAGCCCATTCCCGAAGTCATCTTCAAAAGCCCTATTCCAATCAAGGGATGTGTGCTTGGACTAGCTAATGTGGAAACATGGGATAATATTGTGAAGAAATATCGAATGAGGACACATGAAAGATGTGCAGACAAGTCAAAGGGGAAAAGTAAGGTTTCATGTTGGAAATATCGAATGAGGACACATGAAAGATGTGCAGACAAGTCAAAGGGGAAAAGTAAGGTTTCATGTTGAAGGTGATGAAAGGATTTCATCATTTTGTTTAATTTCATGTAGTACTCATCTTAAAACAGTATTCTGGTAACATGTTAAGCTAATTTTTGGGCAATCTAACTTGTATTAGCTGATCAAACAATATTTCATGCAGTAATGACTTGTATCTGTTGATGATTGTAATTAATCAAACTTTCTTAGTTAATGTTGTTTTAATTTTTTTTTGTATTTTTAGATACGGGTCATACAGGAAAAATTATATGGGTCACATACAAGATTACATATTTTGTGATAAAAAAGCTTTTGGGTGTAATGGGTCATTTCATAATAAGCAGCTGTAATCTTCTCAGCAGCTTTAACAATCCAGCAGCATTAATTTTTCCACTGGCAGTCTTAACTTGAACTAGCAGTAGTAACTTTCACTGGCAGCATTAACTCCCACTGGCAGCATTAACTGTATTACCAGCAGTAGTTTGGAGAAAAAAATGCAGTTTTGGAGCCAAATTGCATATTTTTCAAAAATGAAAATTTTTTAAATAATTAAATTGTTAATTTAAAAGAAGTTGGAGCCAAAAATTTTATCCAAAGTTTTTAAATGCATCACTTTCGAAAAAAATTTAAATGCATATCAATTTCCAAAAAAAGAGCCCTTTCATATTCATCATAAACCTTGATTTCTCTCCTAAGAAAAGACTGCAACGACCAAAACAGAAAAATCAAATCTTCTATCACCATTACTCTCCAAGTCAGAATCATTTTCTTTTACACATTGTTGCTCAAGCGTCATGGAAAATCAATCCGATTTTCAGAATCATTTGGTGGAAATTCAAGCTGATGATCATGATCTTTTGGTTAATTCTAATAATGAAAATGATGATATGTTAGGATATGAATACGAGAAGTATTCCGATGATGAAGATACGAATGGAACCAACCATGCTGAAGATGCGGATGGAACCAACCATTCAGATCTGAAACTAGTTAAGAGGGGCATAACCAGGCTATATAAGTTTCGCAAGGAATATGGCAAACCTGGTGGAATAAAGATCAAGGTAACCTTTGATGCGTTGAATAGGGTATCAGGGTTACACAAAGCACTATTTTTGAGTTTTTTAGGAGATCTTGTTCGTGAGCACATAGGTTTGAAGATTCTATCCTGGAAGAAAGTGGGTAAAGAATCAAGAGATAAACTATGGGATGAAATCACGGTACATATATACTATTTTTTAACCCAGTACTACATAAGTTTATCTATGCATTTACATTATGTGCAACTAATTAACAACATTGTGTTAATCTTTGCAGCGATATTTTGATGTTGACTTGACAGTCAGAAACTTGGTAATGCATCATCTTGGTAAACTGCTAAGGAATTTCAGAATGAAACTGAGAGAAAAATACATATTGCCCAACCTAAATACACCTTCGAAACTGAATGAACTCCCGGCCAAGTATAGTGCAATTGTGAAAGCAGAAGAATGGGTCGAGTTTGTAAACTACACGACCACCGATGCATATAAGGTTTTAATTAGTCATCTTTATTTAAGTCTATATGTCATTTCATAATAAGCAGTTGTAATCTTCTCAACAGCTTTAACAATCCAGCAGAATTAACTTTTCCACTAGCAGTCTTAACTTGAACTAGCAGTAGTAACTTTCAATGGCAGCATTAACTCCTACTGGCAGCATTAACTGTATTGCCAACAGTAGTAAACACGACATATATTTCATTGTAGTTCTCTAGCAGTACTAACTTTATACTAGCAGTACTAAGTTATACTAGTAGTAGTAATATATTAACTAGCAGTACTAACTATGTACTAGCAGTAGTAACATATTTACTCTAGCAGTACTAACCACTTGGTATCTTTTCCTTGAAGATCATCAGCAGCACTATCTTTACTTGAGCAGCATTAATCTTTAACAGCATCAAGAAGGCTTTTAATCCCAACACTTGTGATTTTGTGTTTTTAGGAGAAATCAGCTAGAGGTAAAATGACGTGTTCCAAAAATGTTTATCATCATAAAATGAGACGAGGTGGATATATTTTTGTGAAATAGAAAATGGTAAGATAACATAATGTTTGTTTTACAAATTGAGAGATTAGTTTGAGAAATGAATCTGTTTACATTGCACAATTTGCACATTTGCATTTAATACCCTCATATTTTCGTTTATCTTGGTTTAACTTTACATGTGTATGCATTTGATGTTTATTAGATCGAAAATAAAGAAATTGAAGCAAATGAAGAACCTCGCATGGTATAATATGGTTAAAAGGAAGGGTAAACAAAGACGGAGAATTTACAGATGATGAGATTAGATCAGTGGGAGATAAACTTGTAAGTTTGACTATAAATTATATTATTATGCTTATTTATGTTTAATAACCTATTTCCTATATTTTTGTGTAGAAAGTAGCTGATGACAAAATCAAGGAAGGAACCTTGAATCTTGATGATGGCACTGATGCCATGACAGTTGTGTTTGGTAAGAAAAAAGGAGGTTATGCAAGAGGAGTAAGAAGTGGAGTTACACACAAGAGGTATTTTCATCTTCCTCGAAGCAGACAAGCAACTGATGAAAGAATTGAGTTACTTCAAACTCAACTTGATAATGAGAGACGCGAGCGTCAATAAAAAGATGAATTGGTCAAGAAATTGTCCACCGAGATGACATAAAAAGATGTATTGTTGATCCCAAGCCTTGATCGATTCTTTACCTTGTAAAGTGTATGTTACCTTGGATGAATCCAAAATAACAATGGTAGAGACTTAGTTTGTATATCGAAGTGTATGCAGAATCTACACTTCAATACTCTAGAAGTATTAATCAATGAACAATGAATAAAACAAAAATGCTTCAATATTATTAGATCAATAATACGAGTACTCTTGCTTAGTACTAGGGTTACAACCTTGAAGCTATATGTTCTTTCTCTAAGATGTATATCTGTCTCTTAAGTATATATAAAACCTTAACCTAGGATCTCCTTTTATACACCACAAGGAGTCCCTTACAAGATAATTACCGAACTTTTAGGGTCAATTACAATTATAATCATATATGAATCTTCCTAAAATATATAAGATATACATTCCATATTTATCTCTTTACATCCTTATCTCCAAGTCAGCAGCATTAACCATCAACATTATTAACATTTCTTCTAGCAGTATTAACTAACACTGACAATACTAAGTTTGTACTGGCAGTACTAACACCATTAGTACTGTTAATTATACCTTGGCAGTATTAACTCTTGATGAAGATTTATTCCTAACAATCCTCCCTTAAACTTGTAATTGTCCTTCAAATCATCAAGTTTCTTCTGAATAAACTCTTCTATTCTTCTTCCTCTTTAGATGATTCTTTCAAACAATTCTGTCACGTATGCACTTGGGATCTTATAAACCTGAGGAGTTCAAATGCCTGTGAACTCTCATGATCTACCTCCAATTTTCTGCTCAACATCTTTGTTAACATCTCTTGGCTTAAAGGATACTTCTTCTCTGTTAACATATGAATTGCCAATCCATTGTCCATCAACAAAATATGGATACCACAAAAATCACATAATCTCCAGCTTAAAAGATTATACTCATG
>BQNB010026548.1:0-58495 GCA_026074375.1 Tanacetum coccineum | reverse complement strand
GCACATCCTCTAGCTACCGTCATGCTTCCTTACCATGACCGGGTTGGATAGCCAGTCGTGATAATAAACTTCTTTCATGATTCCTGCCTCTACTAGTTTTTGTACCTCCGCTTAGATGGCTTTGGCACATTCCGGGGCCTGACCCCTTTTCTTCTGTCGGACAGGCGAATATCCTTCCCGGATATCGAGCTGATGTTCAGCTACTGATCGCGGTACCCCCGTCATGTCAGACGGCTGCCATGCGAATATATCGCGGTACCCCCGTCATAGTTCCGTTCGTCCTTTCGCTGATAGCGTCCCTCCGATTGCCACTTCCTGATCTGGGAAATTCAGATGTAGAGCTACTTTGAAATTTTCATGACGGACTTCAGCCTCTTTGAGGATCTCCTTAGATGATATGGTCACAGTGGCGCACTCAGTGGGTATCAAGATAGTGCTACGAATAGTGACTATTCCTCCGTCAACTGAGAACTTAAGCATTCCGTGGGCTGTGGATGGTACTGCTTGGATTTCTCTTATTCCAGGTCTTCCAATGATACCATTGTACGGTGATAGTGACCTTACGATCATAAAATTCATCCATGCTTTTGTAGAATGTTCTGCATCTCATATTGTTACCAAGAGCCTAAGTTATCCCAGTGTCCATATAGTTTCTCCACTAAAATCGGTTAACGATGTCGTTGTCGGGACCATTTGGCTCTTGATTTTTGGCCGGAGCCGGTTGAAGCAGTGCTCGTAGAGTACTTACGTTGAGGAACCCCCATCTACATACATGCGGTGGATCATGTGCCCGCCAATTTCCGCTTCTATAACAAGCGGACCTTCTGCCCCCTATTGGTAGCCAGTGGTAGGCACGTAATTTCGCTGATACGGTAAAGCTTTGAGTCACTTTCTGCCTTGTCATTCTATGCCACGGCTGTACCATATAGATTGCCATGGACTTGTCTTTGGCCGGGACTTCCTTCTTTCCAACCTTCGGTTGATCTCTGCCTTGCTTGATTTCCTTAATTAAATGCGAGAGCTTTCCTGCTCGCACCAACTCTTCGATCTACTTTTTTAACTGCATACATTCGTCTATGCTATGTCCTTTATCATTGTGGAAGTCTGAAAACTTGTTGCTGCTTCTCTTCTCTACTGGGGTTACCATGGGTGGTGGTGGTTTGAACTTTCCTGCTTCAGCCGTGAGGATTTCTTTTGGTGTTCTTGTAAGGGGGGTAAACCTGCTAGACCCCCGTCCTTCCCTTGGCTGACCTCGGAAGTCAGATTTTCGCTCTGAAACATGCTGCTTGGGTTGGTCCTGTGGTTTCCACGATGTGTGACCTTTCATTTTGGAAGCGGCGGTAGCTTCTCTTCGTATTAAGGCACTGGTGGTTGTCATCATTTATTCCATGGTCTTTGGAACGTGTTCGTTAAGGCGCTTTGTCAATTCAGGGTTGTTAACCCCATGCATGAATCCAGAGATCCGCATGCACTCAGGGGCCCCCTTCATGCGTCCAGTTTCAACCTTGAATCGCTCCATGAAATCCTCGATGGTCTCTCCATCCCTCTGCTTGATATTGTGGATTTCCACTGGATCTTTGACGTACTTCTTTTGCTGCATAAAATATGCTAAGAATGCCGCTTTGAGATCCTTGTATCCGTCTATGCTTTTCGGAGGGAGCTCATCGAACCATACTCTCGCTGTCCCTATTAGGGTAGAATTGAACATATGACACCACATAGGCATTGTCCAGCGTTCCACCTGTGCTGCGGCTTGGAAAATTTTTACGTGATCCTCTGGGTCTCCTGTTCCGTCATAGGTTTTCACGTTGTTAGGCATTCGTGTTTTCCGTGAACTATTGATTCCGCTTTTAGACTATTCTTACTATATATTTTATATTTATTATATTATATATTTTAAGGTGTAGTTTGGACGGATCAATTGTCTTTTTGACTTTGACTTTCAGTGTCCTCCATTGCTGGTGCCGCTCTCCGACACGTGAGATAACGGGGATTCGCTTTCCCTTCCTCTTTTCACGCTACGGGAGCGGTCCCTGTCACGAGAGTGATATCTATGTTTGGCCCCTGTCCTATAGGAGAATCAGGTATTACCATATGATTCTTTGATGCCACGGAGGCGGTCTCTACTTCGAGGATGATCTCTGCTAGGAAAAGAGTCCCGTCTGCAAGGACGACCTCTACTGTGAGCATGATCCCTAGAGTTTTCCATGTCCGGCCCAGACTTAGTTGTGCTTGGCGAGTAAGTATCGCTAAGTCGGTCAAATGCGCTCTGTTTTGATGACCTAGTCAGTCAAACCATGTTGCCACGTGTAATCTCAAGGCGATCCCTGCATCTTTGGCCCTTTTTGACAGGTTACGTACCTACGCGGGCAAGTCCCAGCACTTGAGATTTTGAGAGCCCTCTCTCACTATAGACTTTTCTGAAACTTTTCATCATCGAAGTCCAGCCTAGCATGACTTCTTTTCGCTTCCATAACGAATCTATATCCTATAACTGGCAAGATGTCCTCGTAATGCTCCTCACAGAAGTCTAGGATGTTAACCTTGAGTGCGGCATCTGCTTCCTTCGGCGTCTTTTCTTTGTTTGTAGCTTTCGTGATAGTTGTTAAAATGGGGGTTGTGTTAGCCATTGCACTCATTTTTCTAAGAGTAATTCCTAGTGTCGGGTCCCACGGATGGCGCCATCTTATTGATACAGAAGTTAGGTCGGGTCTTGTTTAGTCTGAATAGGCAACTATTCGGGTATGTAGCACCTTGTTCTTGTATCAAGTGAACTTGTTTGAAGAACCCTGCACAAGGAATGAAACACTGTTAACCTTATCGTGGGAGCGGATCCCACGATTAGACTCCGGTGTGAGAGTATGTATATAACTTTGGGAAGTAATTAAATGTAACTAGGCTTTTTTCTTAAGATACCTAGTATTGAGTCACATTTGTGCTTCCTTTTGTAGCTAAATTAACCCGTAGAGTTTCCATATTCTTTTCGGCCACAAGACAAAGCTGATATATTAGAGATTTGAATTATCCTAACCTCATTAAAAATAAGAGCAGATCTCTATTTAATTAGGGTTATCCCTTCCTAAAAGATCCTTCGTGAAATACCACCAAGCGACCCAACGGCCCACATGCTGGCAGCAACTACCCAGTAGTCCAAGTGGCCATGCCACTAGGTGTGTGGGCCGAAGGTCCATCGTTAACTAACAAGCCCGTAATAGTATGAATGGACCGGGCCGGTCTATACTATACGTCATCACACGGATACTTTACGTCAACATCCACGAGTTTCGGGTCCATCACCTATTATACGTACCACGAAAGTTGTACTTATAGTTGTCAACATTGTGGAGACAATCGTCTGGGCGAGAGCGTCTAAGAGTGGTCACCAGAAGTTCGCGTCCCTTTATAATCGTGTTGTAAAGGTGGTTGTGTTCTTTAACGCACGTATCAAGTGTAGCCTGAATATTAAACTATTTACTTCAAGATCTCACTTCTTGGAGAATAACAGACGATAACCAAATGTTTTAAGACATCGTTAGGTCACAAATTGATGATTTGATCAACAACGGTCATGACCATAGAGTTTTAAATATCGATTTTAATTATACCCTAAGATAGGGTCTTTGTGTTTTCGACAGAAAGTGAAAACCACGAGGTTCTTACAGTTATATAAATCTATGACCCTGATAACTAAGTAACAATCGCAATGAGTCACGTTTGGTGGCGATAAGAGTTGGGCCTTCATAGGTCTTAGTCAAAGGGGCTCCATAATTTGCTGGACACTCAAAATGGATTGGTCCAGTTTTTAGAAACGGCGCAAGAAAACCTTTGAAGATACGCATAGGCCCTTATAATCAACGTTCGATTGGTATAATTGGTTATGCACGAGAATATGAGCTTCCCACGGGGGATATTTTAGGTGCTATAGTGTATGAAACAGGTCCTAAAACAAGTTACATCCGTCCTATATGTCGTTGCAATTTCCTCTTCTTTTCATCTATGGTGGCTACTCAAAGGAATTAAAGATGGTTGATCCTACTCGCTCTTCTTCTGATCAGAAACGGTTAACCATGTTGGCCTATTATTGTTACCAGCTCCATGATCGTGTCAATCGTTACAACTATTTGTCAAGAACCGGTAGGCTGTATCAACAAATTCGTGTACCAATTTGTGCGGTTTTTGAAGCAAAAACCGGATTGATCTTTAATTCGCGAACAACCAAAACAATATCAGAAATGAATATCATCTGGTAATCTAAATGCTATTAACCCGGGTGAGATAGCGACGCACCTTGATGCGTGTCAAGGCTCATTTACCACAATCTTTTCCGAGTGGATATCGGCTTACATGTATAGTCACGACTTGATCCTCGTCATATGTCATGTACATGGAATCCTTCTTTCTTTATAATATTACATCAACGTCACGTACCAGAAAAACTGAGAACATGGCTCCAATATCACTACACCTCACAACAACAGATAAAGCAGATAGTATTATAGAGTATTTCGATATGAAGATTCACTAATTTATAAACTTTTTGCGTGATGCACAACCATTTGGGAAGACTGTAGCATGTATCTTCTATGATCAAAAACCTTCATTGTTGTTCCTTTCTTCCACATTTATTTTTTTTGTTTATTACTGTAGTATATATTGATTATAGTGTTCTATTTTCCCTTATGTTATAGTGCTGTATACCGTCCGAAATTTCCAAAAGCGAGGACTGCCACTGTCATAACGCTATTGTGGATACATAGAGTCGGGTACGTGTAAACCGAGATGAAAGATAGTAGACACATATGTATCAGCAGCCGAACTGCCTTCAGAGATGTCCCGATCCAGAGTGCTACAGAATTGTTTCGGAATTCATGATGCTCGGGCCATGTGGGTTAGCGTGTCCATCTGCTTCATGTATACAGAATAGTGCTCGATGTAAGAAGAATTTCCCAAAGGAATATTGCCCTCGGACGTTTATTGATAAGAGTGGTTTTGTTCATTACAAACGAAGAAATACTGATGTCACAACCACATGGCAAAACATTAAGTTAGATAACAGTTATGTTGTTCCTTACAATAAGAAGTTGCTGACGACATTTTATGCGCACATCAATGTTGAATATTATGGGTGGTCAATGTTCATAAAGTATTTGTTTAAGTATATTTCGAAGGGAACTGATCGCGTAGTTGCCCGTATATCTATGGATCGTACAAATGCGTCAGCTACAAGTGCATCAACTTCTACCAGTCGACCACGGGTGGTGGTAGATGAAATAAGAAATTTTCTGGATGCAAGAAACATAAGCCCTCATGAGGCCTGTTGGAGAATTTTCGAGTTCGACATACACTATAGGGAACCTGCAGTTCAAATCTTATATGTACACTTGATGAATATGCAGCATATTGTTTTTCGAGAAAGAGACAGGCTTGATTCGGTAGTTCTTGATACTCATAAGAAAAAAAACCTACTAACCCTCACAGAAATGGCTTTTATTACAATGAATGGAATACGGACGGAAAGACACCTACGTATTGGATTTCCCAGCTGAAATCGTATGGTATGCCATGGCAAGTATTGGGGCGACACGTCAGTAAAGGACAAAATCATTAATTCGGTAGGCTACATAGTCCGATCCCGCTGCAGAGAACGTATTTTAACCAAAGAATTTATTGAGTCCACCAGAAAGGCTATAGGACTTTCCACATATACGCACTGAAGTTAAATGAGGTTTGCTTCCTACACGTCGAGCCCTGTGAACGCAAGCCTATTAGAGAACGACCAAGAATGGGAAATAACGATATAAGAGGCTGCTCTTACTGCAACGCCTGCAGAGTTACGGACACTGTTGGCGCATATTCTTACATTTTGTCAAGTGTCTGATCCAATAAGGCTTTGGAATCGCACGTGGAAAAGTATGTCGGAAGATATACCGTATACTTCTTCCATCTCACTTAACATTCCAAACCTACACATAGATGATTCTGACTTAGAAGATTATGTGATGTACGAGCTAGAGGGTTGTTTGAATCATTGTTCAAAATCGTTAGCTGACTTCGGACTTCGCATGCCACCTGAGCATCTGATGTCTGTTCTTAGAAACAGACTCCTCATGGCGGAAAAGAGCTAACGATCGAGCGACTCCTCACAGCTGAAAGAGACCGGCTGCTACCGAAATTAAATGATAAACAATGTCAAATCTTTAGTTTGATTACTGATGCGTGCTTCAGTAACAGACAGGAGTTGGTTTTCATGTATGGTCATGGGGGTACAGGAAAGACCTTTCTCTGGAAGACAATCATATTCACATTACGTATCTCAGAGGAAGAATAGCAAGGTTTTGAAAATAAATTTATAGTTATGGTAGCGTTCTTCTCAGGAATCTGCCTCCCTCTTACTTCCAGCGGGACGCACAGCTCATTCACGTTTTAAGATACCTCTTGATCCAACCGATAACACAATATGCTTAATAAAAAAGAATACATATTTGGCCACCTTAATTAAAGAAACATGTTTGATTATCTGGGACGAATCGCCAATGAATGAACGTGGGTGTTTTGAGTCATTGGATAGAACCTTACGAGATCTTCTTGACCAACCGAATCGTCTATTCGGAAGCAAAACATTATTGCTCGAAGGAGATTTCAGGCAGACCCTTCCAGTCAAGAAAAATGCATCTAGAAACGAGATTATACAATCTTCCATTGCTAGATCTTACATATGGTAACACTTCAAGGTGTGCTACCTTACAGAAAACATGCGTCTCAACAACAATGAACTGCAGGACATCGACAAAGAAAGAGTATCAGTTTTTGCGCAATGGTTACTGAATGTTGGGAATGGAAACCTTGGGCACCAGACGATTCCGATCCAATAATTGTTCAAAGGATCGACATACCCTGATACACTAACTTCATATCCGATGACAGAAGCAGAATATCGAAGCTGATACACCTTTAACTATGACGAATGAAACGCAACGCCATCGTCGGCTGTAAAAATTACAAGATAAAGCACTCATGTGTCCTAAAAAATATACTGCCGATAACATCAATAATAAAGAATGTCTCCTAACTTCCAGAAGAACGTATACACATATGTTAAGCTACGATGTATTGCCAATAAACAGTAAAATATTATTCAATGACCTCAAGAAACCAATGAGGTGCGAATCTGTATATATAGGAATAATACAACATGTTTACAAATATCACTCCTATGGATTAAGGAGATTGATTTACATAAATGCCTATGATTAAAGGAAAACAAATAAATACAATAAATGTTTGTCGTTAACCGTTAATATCCCCCCCTTCAATCGAAATGTGGCGCCAAACTGAAGCAATGGTACGAAAAAGGTTTCAAACTGTGATCGCGGAAGACTTTTGGTGAAATATCTTGCCCACCAGTGAATAATGGTTGAACAACTCGTATACAGTTTGCAGAGTGTAACAGATCACGAATAAAATAATAGTCGAGATCAATGTTTTTGCACGCTTAGAATACCGGATTCAGAGTCATGAACAAGGCACTCTTATTGTCACACAGGTAGAGTGGGCCGATCAGAGAGTAATGGCATGTAAGTTCCTGTAGAAAGATTAGTGAATCCATACAATCTCTGCAGCGTAATTGCCATAACCCGATATTCATATTCACAACTAAGCGAGAGACATTGGTTGCTTTTGGCACTCCAAGACACAAGATTACTACTAGATAGCAAATCATATAGCCATAGGTAAAAGCGAACGCGTGTCCAGGCAAACGAGCCCAAACGGCAATCAGAAACCATGATCGAGTGTTTGTTGAGGCCTACAGAAAGTGAGAACAAATGAGATGTGCCTTTGGACATACCGAAGAATTCTTTTGACGGACTGAAAGGCGCAATAGTTTTGGGGCATCGTAGGAATTGTGAAATCATGATTAACAGCGGATGCATAAATCAGGTCTTGGATCGTTTAATATTGAAGAGCCCCCAACTAATTGAGCGGTAAAGAGTTGAATCTGACTAATGTAAACCATCAGCAGTAAATGAGACATGATTGAAGCAAAAGGTGTGCTAAACTGCTTGAATCATAAAGATAGGGCATGGGCTCGTTTTAGTTATGTCACCCGGAGCATACTTGGATTGGGTGAGAAACAAAAACCAATTGTCTGTGTAGCGCCTTCAGTCCAAAAAATAGTTTAAGAGCGGCAAGGTCTTTGATGGCAAACTTCATGATGAAGACGAAGTCAATGTGGCAATGACAGATTCATCATTCCTTACAGATAGAGATCATCAGTCATAGACGAGTAAGTACATATGCAAGTACACTAGTAAACACTAAAGAGACCGTTTTTTTTCACTTGGCCCGTGTATGCATGTTAAAGCCTAAGAAAGAAAAAATGCTCAACCGTTGAAGACCAAGCCGGGGTCTTTGTGTTTACATCCATAAGTGCCGGTGGATAATTTGCAAACATGATTTGGATTATTATGGATTAAGGCAGACAGGAGAAGTTGGTTCCATAAAACTGTCTTCATTTTAATGACCGTTTAAAAAAAACGCCATTTTTGACATCAAGTTTGGTGCAACTTCTTATTTATGCAATACGGCAAGAGATAATCCAGCAAATGCGATACGGATGGATGCTTTAACAACGGACTGAACGAGTGATAGTGGAGTAATGAGTCCCGAATTTGACTGCAACCTTGGGCCGACTAAACGTGGCTTTGTATCCGTTCAATTTGATCATCCAATTATATTTTGATACGTAAACCCAATAGTAACCAATAAATATTATGCTGAACCGGACGGGGACTAGACCCATTTGATTTTGTTTGTAAGCTTAAACTCCTCATTTATGCTTCCGAACCATTTTAGGATCCTTTGCGGCTGTTTTGAATCCACGAGGTTCGGTAGTGGATAATAAAGCAACATGGAGAGGATGAGTAGTAAGTGAAGCAAGATCAGCATGATGTTTGTGCTTGAAAATACCTGCCTTTGAACGTGTTGTCATCGGGTGAGATAATTAGAAAGATCCTAAGTCGCTGATCAGAGCAATATGAGTGGCTAAGTGGATGATTTATCTGATCAGAAACGTGAACCAGATTCTGAAACATTGGCTGATGTGTACCTATCTAATAATGGGACAAAATGGGTATCTTGGACACCAAGAGAATGTTTGGGAAGTAATGGGTTAGTGTGTGACCTGAAGCAGCCTGATTTGAACAATGACCTGCAAATGAACAATGGTGTTGGGCCTGAGGTGGGTTGGGTTTGGGCGTTGCATAATGCTTCAAGGCAGGAGAGCTTGGTGATTGGGGAACATCTGGAAGAAAGGTAGTGACACCAAGGTGGCTAATGTTAGGAATTACATGATAACCAATGAATGAAACACCGCTTTCATTGAAGCAGCCATGACGAGTAACAAAAACACGGGAAGTAGTTGGATCGAGACATCGATACCCTTTGTGTTGCAGGCTATACCCAATGAAAATACACGGAATGCTTCTTGGTTCAAGTTTGTGTTGGGAATAGTCACGCAAATAAGGAAAGACTTGGCAACCATAGGTGCAAAAATTATCATATTGAGGATGCTGATTAAATAGCAGCTCAAAGGGAGACTTGTTCTTCAATAAAGGTTGGGCAATCTATTAATAATAAAAGATTGCCTAGTAAAATGCATCACCCAATAGCTAGCCGGAACATGAGCATTAAATACATAGCAAGACCGTTCTACAATATGTCGATGCATACTTCTCTACGACCATTTGTTTGGTGTGTAAGACATGAAAACCCGATGAAACTTGCCATTGCTTTAAAGATTTTGCGAACAATTTGGTTTACAAATCGTGCCACCAACACTTTGAAAGGTTTTGATTTTTCGTAGCATATGGGTTTTGAACCAGTTATAAACACGGGGAGCAACCGAATAAACCCCTGTTTTGTTTTGAGAGAATAAAGCCACGTAAACCTGAATAATCGTCAATCAAAGCAACATAATATCGAATATCCATCTTTCGAACAAATAACGAGCCGTCCCCAATAGATACACCAATGAATCAAGTCTAAAGGATGAGAAGAACGTTTAGCATTAATAGTAAAAGGTAATCGTTGTCCTTTAGCAAGTTGGCATGGTGTGCAAAGAATAGGTTTTGGTAACAAGACGTAATAGATAAAACACCCAACATATTCCAAAGTAGAAATTACTCAAATGAAACGTGGCCTAAGCGAGGCAGGCCATAACTCATAAGAGGCTGTTTCTAATAACTTTAGCCGTAGCAATGAAGCATAGTTCATCTTGAGCACATAAAGTCCATGTTCACAGCGACCTCTAGCGAGAACCCGTTTTGTTTTCCGATCATGAATATAAAAAAATGGTTGAGAAAATAAAACATCAACGGGATGGTCAGTTGTTAGCTTACTCACAAAAAGCAATTTCTGTAATGTGTTAGAATAACAAGAACATTTCTTAAAGGAATATCATGTGAAACAGTTGTTGAGCCCGTATGAGTAATTGGAAGCGTCTTACCATTTTCAAACATGACTTAGCATTACCTGGATAAAGTAGAATGAATGGTGTAAGAGAGTCACAAGCAGAGTTCATGTGATCCGTACTCCCGAGTCTACATGCCAAATTTGGGAGTAATGGTGTTAACATGGCAATTGCGCAGGAAAGCTTTTTGCTAAAGATTCATCCGAAGAAGGCGAGGCCTAGAGTACTTAAGTATAAAGACTTGGACACGTAGTGCATAATTGGCCCATTTGTTAGACAGAACTGACAATGAAGTGGTCTGCGATTGTGACCACGTCCCCTGCCACGGGAATGATTGCCACGATTAGAACGACCGCCACCTTGTGCGCGAATCGTGTTTGGTCGATTCAAACAAGAAAAACAGCCGGTGGTGTAAAGTACCATGAGTGACAGTAGAACAATTCATGACTTTCTGCTTTGTTAACCAAAATCACGAAACGGAGAGCGGTTTTGTGGCACGCGAATGTAGCAAGTAGAAAAAGTTTCGTAGGAGGGTTCACCAATACGCACAAAGAAACCAGTGTAATTTATCAATTTCAACAACGGGGTGACCGATTGCAGACAACTGGTTACAAAGTGCTTTGAATCGACGACAATAATCAGAAACTGAAGATGTACCTTTTTTAAGTTGTCGGAGAGAATCGCGCAATAAGTGAATCCGTTCAACAGACGCATTGCTATACGCAGCTTCAAGAGATAGCCATATTTGGTGAGCAGTAGTGAGACCAAAACCCTCCTCCGCCTGCTTCTCGGTTAGAACGATTGAAGAAGAATGACGGCTCTTTTATCGGTCCTTTAGTCCATGTAAGTAGATCAGGAAAACACACCGATTCAATATGTATATACAGGTAGGATCCTGTAAATCAAAACTCAACCCTTTTCAGTTTATATATCAGATTTGTATAAAGGGTTCAACCCAATCTTCCTTGTTTCTTTTATTGTATTCTTGAATGGTGATTACACATGATGCTTGTTTGTTCATATTCAATCCTGGAAATAAGGATTCAAGACCTGTGCAACAGTCTAGTTATGCTAGATCGATGATAGACTTACGAGCTGATATTGATTTGAAAGATACACTCGTTGTGGCAGTTCCAAAATTTGAGGGTGATGGGTATATTTTTAATACTATTCTTGTTGAGTGTGAGTGGAGACCGTTGCGATGTTCAGCTTACAATTTGTTTGGTCATTCTTTAGAACAATGTTAAAAGAATATTGTTTCCGAAGTTTTAAAGATTTTGAAGGCACCTATGAAACCCGTGTGTGATGTACCCGTTCGTTCTAAGTAACATATTATCTACAGGTCAGGACGACAAAAGAAACATAACAAGGTGGACAAGAACCAACCTATGAAAAAGGGTACAACTGTTACGAAAGAGGTCAACAATACCACTTCTAATCCTTTCAATTTCTTAGTAACATGCCCAACGAGGAAGAGGTTATGAATACACGTGTGGAGGTCGCAACTCAAGCCAAAGATTCAGGTAAAAAAAATTCGGCTACATCTACTCAAGCTACTAAAGAAAAACATGTTAGGTTAGAGTCGGTTCCAACTATAGGAACATCATTTGGTCAGAAAGGGGATAAGGTTGGTTTGAATGCTGGGAACAAACAAAAAGTTAATTGGACTGAAGAGGAGAGTGAAAGTAGTGTGGATGAGGGGTTTAATGGAACAACAAAATTTATGTCTAATGTTACTAGCTCTTCAAATGATGGAAGTGAAGTTAGGAATAAGAGCTTAGTCACCCATATGATAAAACCTGTATGAAGATTTTATCAAAGAACAACTAATGTTTTGCAATGCGCTTGATGTAAATAATCGTGGTTAATTAAACGTTAGTTTACATTTAGAGCGTTAGGTGTAGTAACGCCGGCAACGGCGTTGGCCGGCGTTACTACACCGTTGTCCGGCGTTGCCCAACGGCGTTGGGTCCGGCGTTGGCCGGCCAACGCGCGTTGGGGGTTTTTTAATTTTTTTTTTCATTTTACCCCCTGAAACGGTTTGTTTATATTTTAAATCTCTTTTCCCCCCAAATTTTGAGAAAGTACATATTTAGTACCCCCCAACGCTATTTTTTTTTAAAAAAAATAAAAAAAAATTCAATTTACCAACACCCCCTAAAACGGGCTGAATTTAAAAAAAAAATTCATTTTATATTAAAAATTAAAATTTAAATTTTTTTCAATTTACCCCCTAAAACGGCTGAATTTAAAAAAAAATCATTTTACCCCCTCACTCAACTCACTATATATACAACACATTACCAAATACAAATTCACATACAAATTCACCACTCTTCAAATACAAATATACATCTTTTTAGCAATAAAAAAATGTCCGAATTTCCCAACAACGGTTTTATGAATCTCCTCACCGGGTCGATGACGCCGGAACAGTTTCAACAATACCAACAAGAACAACAACAAGCTTTTTTCCGATGGCAACAATCACAAGTCCTAAACCGTGAATTCCAAGATCTACAACACAACCCACCATCATTCAACTCAGAAACTTCCCAATCACTCACTCAACCTCAACAAGTCGATTCGCCAAAAAAAGGCGGTCGCAAGAAAAAAATGTCAAAAAAGAGAAAAAATGTTGAAGACGAGCCCCAAGAGCCGGTAGCAGTGGGCCGTTGGCTACCGGTCGAAGAAGATTTTCTTGCAACATGTTACGTGGCCGTTTCGGAAGATAATAATGTCGGAAGGTCACAAAAGCATGAAACGTTTTGGTATCGGGTTTTGAACGAGTTCAATTTGAAATTTTTTCAAAAACGTACAAAGGATATGTTGACTAGCAAATAACATACGTTGAATGCCAATTACCAAAAGTTCAACGCCGCGTACAAACGGGCCAAACATTTGGGGAAAAGTGGCGAAGACGATGTGGATTATTTGAAACGGGCTCAAAGTATTTACCGTGACGAGCATAAAGGGGTTGGGTTTTCTCAAGAAGATGCTTGGGCAGTTTTGAGATTCCACCCGAAATGGGACGCACCCGAACAAGTTGACTTAACCGGAGACGTCCCCGGGGCTACCCAAGAGGATCTATTCGGTCACGATGCACGACCACATCCGGCCGAAAGTAGCGCGTCAACCCAATTCGGGGAGTTAATGGAGTAGGAGCTTCGTCTGAAACGGGAAGCCGCCGAAAAGGCTTTCGAAGCTCAAGCCGAAAAAGACCGCACACTAATGCGGTTGGAGGAGTTGAGGTTTCTAGTTATTAGCATCAAGGATTTGGACGACGACGACGCCTATTGGATCAAGAAGCAAAAACAATTAATCAAAAATAAAATGAGAAATGATTTGGGCGACGAGGACGACGAAGACGAAGACGAGTAGGGTTTTTTTTTCGTGATGTTTTTTTTTCGGAATGTTTTTTTTCGTAATGTTTTTATTTATTTCGTAATGTTTTTTTTATTTCGTAATGTTTTTTTTAAATTTCGTAATGTGTTTTTTTATGTAATTTGTATGTTTAATTATGAATGAAATGGTTAGTTTGTTAAAATAATGAAATAATTGTTTAGGGGGTTTTATGAAAATAAAGAGGTGAGTGGTGTTATTTGGTGTTATGATTAGGGGAGTGGTGTTGGTGTTATGCTGATGTGGCGCTGACGTGACAGTCAAAAAATGGTGTTATGGTGTTACTACACCTGGGGCTCTAAAACAAGAAAAAAAATATAGGGTAAATTACACCGTTGGTCCCTCTACTCCACCTTGTTTGGTCCCTAGATAACGGAGACTTTCATACGGGGTCCTTTTTTGGCACTGTTGTTGCCCATTTGGTCCCTGTAGCCCCGTTATGCCTAACGACGGTTATTTCAGTCGTTATCTTGGCCACATCACCTTTCCACCGAAGGGTAAAATCGTCTTTTAACGTTGAATTAACATTGCACCGTTAGTCCCTCGCGACTTTGTTAATACAGTGCTTTTTACTGTTCAAATTTTTTGTCATTTTCCGATTGTACGGCTGGTCCCTATGAGGTGTCCCTTCTCCCGGCTTAATTACTTTTTTCTCGCCATTTACAGTTAAGCGATTATGGTTGTTAACCTTGAATTAATATAAATATAGTGTGTATTTGTTTGGGTATATCATGTTTGATAACTAGTATTACCTAATTGGGACAGTCCCCAAATACCTTAGTGAGCCACTGTAACAACAAATTCAAAGAAACATTCTACAAGGAAGGATAATCAAATACTAGCCGATGACGGAATGAATTCATAAACATTATGATCAACTTTTTTAGATCCCATATCATACATCGCAAAAGGCGAAATGAAACCATCAGGGTAATCATCAGCAACTTGATTAGGTCCCATGTCATAAATCTCACACAGAGTCTTTGATATTAGGTTGTATTCTACAACCTTTCTAGACAAGTTAATCACCACAAAAGAATCCTCTTCCCTTTCTCCCAAAACAATGCTCCAAACAATGGATCGAATCGACCATATTTCAGGAAGTGGACTCATAAAGTCATTTGTATCAACAAGGTACTTAATCGACCACACAAAACACCCTTTCTCATAGATAGTAAACTCCCTAGAGCCAATATAATCTCTATGAACAAGAATTATTCACCCACGCGACTCAAACAATTTCCCTTCCAGATGCAACATGTGAGGTATTTGTATGGTTATTTTCATTGGAAGCATATTGCCATAAGACTCGAAGAAGTTTCTTCCATGTTGCTAGCCTTAAGGGATTTGTATGGTTGTTATAATTGGATGCTCATGGTCTTCAATATTTAACTTGTAATGGATAAGCTGCATATTCTCAGTTTCTATCCGAGGTAAACCATTATTCCAACAGATTGCACTGTCAAAAAGTACAAAAAAGAAGTAGTTAAATCGCTCCTTGCACAGGCTTCAATTGCCTGTCTTTGAAGAGTACATTTGTATAACAGTCTTATAAGAGTTTCTTCCAGCACGCACCACTTTGTAGTAAGGTGATTTAATAGTGTCAAATGTCAAACTCAATCCAGCGCATCCATAAAAATTTGAATCATCATGCGCTTAATCTGGCTGCGGAAGCATTTTAAACAGATTAGTGGATGGATTATATACGTAAATAAAATGAGTCCCCCCCCCTAACCGGTACACACAAGCGAATCATTGCAAGACTGCAAGATGTTAACATTATCAACTGCCTCGGTGGAGCCAAGAGTGAATGACTTGTCGATAGTGTATTTTCTTGACTTAATTTTAGGATCTAACAAGACAAAATCACAATGAAATGAAGATCTAATGTGATTAACAAAAAGACCAACAGGAGGATCAACTTTAGTGATTTTGCTGCTATTAAGGGTGAAAACAGGGGATGTAAGAATTCTTTGCCATTGTTTTGATACGGTTGTAAACAGATGAATACAGAGAATAGGTAATCGGATTAATATTTCGGTCAAAAGGTCGTCGTTTGTAAGGACTACATGTGGTGGTGCAGAGTTTTCTCGAGCATGTGTGTTGCGCTCTTCTGACATCATTTCTAATATCTAGTGAACTTTTGATGAAGTGAAATTTTGGAGAAGTGTTAATATTGTTGGTTGTGGATGACTTAGTTTATGGTTGTTGTAGTATGTTTGACTACATATACCCTTAAATAACAAAAACAAGATGTATAGATGACAAGCTAAAACCAAGTTGTAAAATATAGGTGGCAAATTACACCATTTTATAATGTACACGTGTATTGTATTTATCTTGTTACACCATTGGTCCCTCCGTGATTTGCTTGGTCTCTCCGTGATTTGCTTTATCCGTTTTTGCTATTTAAGGGGTCAAACCCCCAGTCATTTGCATACCTAAAAACTCATTGAAGCAAATAACAGAGTCAACATTAACTTCAAAAAAATGGCTGCTTTTACATGTCTAGAAGAACTCGCCGTGGCTGCTAATTCTAGGTATTTATTTGATGGAATGATGGTATACTCTGAAAGGGAAATGAAGATTGATCTTAAGTTTGCAGCCGATCTACACAACTTATGGGTGTAGTTTATAGACCGCACAAATGATAGGAAGTTGTTTATAAGTGAACTTGAAGGAGTGCCTCCATCATTGATGTCCTACGATTGCTGTCAGTTTCTACACCAAGTTTAAGAGAATGATTTTATTAAATTGTCAAAGCTGAGGAAGATGATAGTTGAAACTTATCGTCAAATGCATATAAAAATTGATTTTGTGTCATTTATGAAGAATATGTGATTGGGTTGTTCATGTGTTAGTTAGATTGTGATTTTGTTGAAGATGGTTGGTTTAGATGTGGGTTAGGGTCTGGTCAATAGAGTCGGGTGGTTCTTTTGTTTATGCCTACTTTGTGTAATTGTGCCATTTGTTGTTTTTCAAGTCGGTGTTTATGTAAAAACTTTGTTTGGTCCCTTAAAAGTGTGATGTTACTTATCGATTTGGTTCTTTAAACTTTGTGAGGTTATTGATTATTGCTCATATACAACTTGGGAATTTATGATTTAAGTACATGTTTGGTACTTTGTGTGATTTTGACCGGTCCTTTGACCGATTTCTAATCCCATTGCACGTTAACGTTATGGGCATTTTAGTCCAACCACTTTCTTTAGAAACTTCAAGGACCATACCTGCAACACTAATTTGTTACAAATTTATTTCAAAACTGCATATTGTGATAAGTTCATTTCCAATCTGCAAATTGCAACACTAATCTTTGAGCCTCAGATTCAGATTAATGACCTAAACTGCAACACTAATCTAAATTGCAACACTAATCTAAACTGCAAATTGTTACAAATTGATTTCCAAACTGCAACACTAATCTTTCAGCACAGCCATAATTAAGATTAATGACCTAAACATCAGGTTATGTAAAATGCATTTCCTAAACATCATAAATACAATTAAAAAACATAAGCGTACGAAACAAAAACTAAAACATGCTTCGAACTACATTGCTCTGTAATGCCTAAGGAGTTCTCCCTTCTCAGCAATGGTACTCATCAAGTCAGTTCTAGTCGACATCAGGTTTTGAGAGTTCATCATATCGATGCGTGCCGACTTGTCCATGGTAGTCACATCGAACTTGATTAGGGGATGGTCTCCTAGTGCCCCCAGCCTCAACATTTTCGGATCATGATTTTTGAGTTGGTCAAAATAGTGATTCAACTCGAGCAACAAATTGTTCGCCAGCGTCACATATGCTAGTTGTTCTTCGCTTAGTGTCCTAATGGTACTTCGTTGCACATCTATTAGGTCGGTGACCATAGTGTTTCTTGTGTGAAGAGAGTGAATGATAGTTTATTTTTGAGTTGGAGTGATTATATGTAACCGCTGGCAATTAGGGTATTTAAGAATTAAGCGGTTTTTTTGGTGCAAATGACTTTTGGTTATCTGCTTTGTATCAGATGGTAAAATGCCCCCCGACGCTAACATGCAATCAGATGGTAAATCGGTCAAATGACCGGTCAACCCAATTTGGACAACCACATGGACCACTGGTTCTAAAGGTGCATTCCCACGTGGACAAGAAAGACCGTATCTTACACCGTTGGTCCTTAAGGTTAGTTTGGTTTATTTTCTTTTTCCGCCTTTCACGTGTCTTCCAATAGAAGATTTCTTTAGGGACTAAGCGTGTAATACTAGTGTTATTTAATAAAAGTGACATGGAGCCTTGTAAATTTCAGCCACTTAGCCGTCGTGTATGTGATATTTAATTATTAGATTCACTGTGGAACCACTAACATGACTTGGTTTTTCTATTTAAGGGTAGTTACCCAAATCATTTTCAAACCATATACAACCTAACACAGCTAACAACACCAAAAAACTAATAGCCTTCCCACGTCTACAAGAACTTGCAGCGACGCAAAACTTCAACAATTTGACTGACGCAATGTCAGTCTATATTTAAAGGAAGATCAACGATGATCTCCAATTTGCAACTGGATCAAGTCAACTCTAGGAGGTCTTGTACAGTAGGGACCATGAACACATACTGTTGATAGCCGAGCTTAATGTGTTTGGTGGTCCATTAGCATCGCAATGTGTTGAGTTTCTTAAGCAGTTATCCCAAACCGAAGTGCTTAAGATGTTGGAGATAAGGAAGACGATAGCGGAAGTGCACATTCAAGTGCATAAAAAGATAGATTTTCTTACATTTATGAGGTTCTATTGATTAGATTGTGGATATTTGGGTAATCTTTTGGTTTGTTTTTTATGTAGATGGGGATGATGATGTTGGTCTTTTCTAGTTTTATGTGCATGAGAATGATGATGTTAGGACTTAGGTAGCATATTTTGTGGTTTTATTTAGATGGGGATGATGGTATTTGGGTTCTCTTTTTTGTACATACATTAAGCCGTTAATATATGTTAGTGTTTATCTATCTTGTTTGTGTTTTGATTCCACCATGTTGTTGACCCTTGTTTGGGTGTGTGAATAAATTCTGCCATTTAGGAGTCAAACCACAATGCATACTAACCTATCATACCACTAGTACATTTTATACCATGTTTGACCATTTCAAATCAAAGTATGTGAATATGTAGGAATGAATGTGATGGATCAAACGTTTAATTAACAAGCCAATAGGCACAAGTATCCCTAGTCATTGAACACACACCCTCTACTATAACCATCATTACCTCCTATGGCAATGCACTGATTGGACCAAGTAGTTTATCCTTCTCAATGGGAAAATCTTCTTATGGTATATTTAACTAGTTAGACTTACAACTGACCCAATATAATCAACCAGTCCCTCCCAAGGCCAACTGAAATGATTATAAGGATCAATAAGGAAGAATTTTCACATAGAAATGGTCTGCAACAAAATCAAAAACTTTCCCCAAGGAAGAAAAAGTTTTTGATAGATTCACAATTATTGTTATGCCAAACACCCCTACTTCTCCGGAGAGCAATTATTTTGGTGTTTTAAATAGAATCTCCCATAGATCAGCAACTGAGGGATCAAGCGTGTTATAAAACGAAAGTATTATGCATAATTTTTTCCCTCCATTTTCAGCATTTATGTTGCTATTACTCTGAACTACTTTTTGTTGACCAACAACTTTCTTTATCACATTAACCACTCTCTTTTACCGCATTATATATTACCCCAATGCTCTTCCTTTGTTTATCACATCAAACTACAATCACAATGGCTCAAGATAATGGTTATGCGTTTGTTAAGGTACAAGAAGATGGTACTAAAACAATATGCATTGACTGTTGGTTTGAAGCACAACCTGGCCATGGAATGTCATTTTCTACAAGGCCTAAACCTGATAGAGAAGCCATGTGGGTTCATTGTCAAATGCATTGTTCTAGAATGAGTCACACGACAACTAGTAGAGGTCTGGTTGCAACTGGTATAGTGGTTATAGTAGTGGGCCAAGGCTTGGGAAGGGGAAACACAACTATACCTGTTAGGGGTGATTATTTAATAGGCCTAGGAGTTCGAAGCACTACTGCAGCTGGTTTAGTTGATGGTTCAGTTGCAACTGAAAGTATAACTGTACTTGAGGGCATTGATGATTGTATGTCTCCGCAACGTACTAACAGCAGTGAAGACAAGACTAAACCACCTGCTACTCATAGAACAAGATCCCTAACCTCCAAGTCATTGACTAAGTGAACCATATGAATGCTATGCTATGGTGTATTGGTTAATATATGAAACTCAACTGTTATGTTGTTTTTGTTATGTTATCACAATCCAACTGCTATGTTGTGTTTTTAATGTTATCATTATCCAACAGCTAAGCGTGTAATAACATTCATAATTAATTCAATTCTCATATAGCCTTGTGAATGTTAGTCAATGAGCCTTGTGAATGTCATTGCAATTTTCATACTAACCTTGTCATATCACTAGTACATAAAATACTCTGTTTGACTCTATGAGAAACTTTCTATATGTTGAGCCTTGTTTGGTTTAAGAACAAACCGAGTAGTTAACATTATCAAATTTGTTGAAAACTTGACTAAATGAGAAACTTTGTATTTGTTGACCCTTGTTTGGTTTTAGGGACGAAACTTGTACTATGCATACTTTTTTCCCTCAATTTTTAGCATTTATGTTGTCTTTTCATGAAAGGGACCATCGGTGATAGTTTATTAGTTATGCTAATAGTTTCACTTGAGCAAGTGGTGAGTGGTAATTTACTATGATATTTACCCTACTAGAAAAATACTTTAGGTGCAAATTTCGTCCCTGTCATTTTGGTCTTAGATTATCCTCTTGTATTCTTTATTTAATGATGTCTCGGGACTCAGATACTCCACCAACTCATTATATCTATTCCATTTTAAGTATTCCGGCAACATCTTTAAAAATAACTAGATATCGGTGATGATGTCACAAAAGCGCAGAACACATGCTCGAGAAAACTCTGCACCACCACATGTAGTCCTTACAAACGACGACCTTTTGACCGAAATATTAATCCGATTACCTATTATCTATATTCATTTGTTTACAACCGTATCAAAACAATGGCTAAGAATTCTTACATCCCTTGTTTTCACCATAAACCGCAGTCAAATTACTAAAGTTGATTCTCTTGTTGGTCTTTTTTAATCACATTATATCTTTGTTTAAATGTGATTTTATGTCGTTAGATTCTAGACTTCGATCAAAAAATCTGCTATGGATAGCTCCTTCACTCTTGGCTTCACTAAGGAAGTTAATAATGTTAAGATCTTGCAGTCTTGCAATGGTTTGCTTTTGTGTACTGGTTCGGGGAGGCCTGTTTTTTATTACGTATATAATCCATCCACTAATCAGTTTAACAAGCTTCCGCATCCAGATTGCTCGCTTGATAATTCACCTTATTATAGAATTGTTGGATTAAGAATGGCCTTTGATCCTATAAAATCACCGCACTACAAATTGGTGGATGCTGGACGCACATCTTGTGACATTGATATACAAATTTATTCTTCAGAGACGGGCAATTGAAGCCTCTGCATGGACCATTTTAACTACTTCAGTTTTGATCATTTTGATAGTGCAATCTATTGGAATGATGCCTTACATTGGCTAGAAACTGAGAATATGCAGCTTATGCATTACAGATTAAATATTGAAGACCATGAGCATCCAATTATAACAACCATACAAATCCCTCAATGGGGAATGAACTTCCTCGAGTCTTATGGCTATATGGATCCAATGCTAATACTCATACAAATACCTCACTTGTTGCATATGGAAGGGAAATTGTTTGAGTCGCGTGGGTGTTTGCTTCTTGTTTGTAGAGATGATATTGGCTCTAGCGAGTTTACTATCTACGAGATGATGATATGGTGTTCTTTTTAGACGGTTAGGTACCGTGTTGATACTGATGACTTTATGACTCCACTTCCCGAAGGTTGGTCGATTCGGTCCACTGTTTGGAGCATTGTTTTGGGGAAAAGGGAAAAGGATTTTTTTTTGTGATCAACTTGTCTGGAAAGGTTGTACAATAAAACCTAATATCAAAGACTCTCCATGAGATATATGATTGTGGATCTAATCAACTTGATGATAACCATGATGATGATGATGAGCTCCTTTAGCAATTTGAAGCACGTTTATAAGTTCATTCCGTCTTTTGCAAGTGTGTGATTAGCCGTCGTTGTGTAATGTTTGTTTGAAACTTTAGGTCTTTCAGGTCTGTCTAAAGGTTGATTCAATTTAGTTAGCATTCTATTCTTTTGATTGTTTAAGTAATATATTTATCAGTTTGACTTTTACTAGTCAACATGGGTGTATAAAAGTCAAAATGGATTAGGATGTGAACATAATTTATGCTGCATTTTGACATTAAAAGGTCATTCGCACCATATGCAAAATTCACAAACAGTTAAGTTTTACTAACCACGATAAAGTTAAATATCCAATAGATTGGGATAGAAATCCATCTAGTAGTGTTGTTGGCAACCCATACAGAAGCAAAGTTAAATGTACCAAGACCAAAACAACAATTTAGAGTTACATGTTTTTTCAATTAACCATAAGATGAACCTAGACCATCTTCACAAACACCTGCACAAGCTTCACAAACACAAACTAAAGTTCCTACATCATCTTCCTTTTACCTTTCCTCCTTACATCTGAACTTCCTCCAAAATCTTCTTTAGCTTTTTTTTAATTTTAAATTCCTTATTCAAAATTTGTTGCCACGTTTTAACAGCTGCAAGGCCCAAAGCGTAATTCATCACTAAAGGTGGCCTTTTTGTTGGAACAACAAGAGTAGTACAGGTTGATCATGTTCTAGGTGTTGTGGGTGCAAGATGTTTTGACCTTGATTTAGGTTTATCAGGTTTGGTGATTGCTGCATTTCTAGAGCTTAACCCTAGTCTACCTTTATAAACATTCCTCTGCTCATATAAACTTAAATCATCATACCACTGTAAAATCCCTCATGAAATAGTAGCTTTTTTGCTTTTGCATAACTTGACCCTTGTTTACCATCAAAATCTTTTTTTGTTCTCTTGGGTAGATCTAGACCCTGGTTTACCTTTAAAAGCTTTTTTTCCCAAATAGAACAGAGCTACAAGTATCCTCAGAGCTTGACTTTAAGGTATCAATAGAGGTAGCTTGAAAGGTGTTACGATCAGAGCTTTCATCAGAGGTAGCTTGAAAAGGATTGTGATCAGAGCTTTCATCAAAGGTAGCTTGAAAAGGGTTATGATCAGACCTTTCAGCATAGGTAACGTAAAAAGGGTTATGATCATAGCTTGTGTCTGATTCAATAATTATGACCTTTGCAAATAAGATATGATTGGTAAACTTAGTTTCAAAATCTACATTTCTTCAATTCGGGTTATTTCCTAAGGTATATTAAGCTGAAAGGGGGTGTTTGGATGAAATCAACTTGTTTCTTAAACTTGGTTTCCAAATGTACATTGTTTAATTCACCCTATTTCATAAGATCCATGTAACTTAAAAGGGGTGTTTAGATTAAATCAATTGTTTCCTAAACTTAGTTTACTAAGGTGTAAACTTAGTTTCCCAATTACTATATAGAGTAAATTACCCTCCCTAACAGTCTAATACCTATGCAATATGCTCAAAAGAACTATTACCTGTTTCCATCAACATTTTCTCTCTTTCATTATTAACATCGATTTTCTCTTTTGCCTTGTTAAAATGTTTTCCAACTTTCTCAATCCTCTCTTCAAGAACATCTAGAATCTTCATTTCTGTTAACTTTCTTTTGTCATCTACAAATATAACAAACACTCAATACATAAAGCATAACTAAAATGAAGGGTACAATAACAGAATAAGAACAAGTGGCAAAATAGGTCAATGAAATAGCAACAACATGCAATATAATACATTCCTTGTACACTTACCTTTCACACGCTGCTATTTCTCCCACTTTCTTTTCAATAAATCAACGAGTATGTCATCAACTATAGCATCATGAACCTGCCAGTTACTCCCATACTTATGTAAAACATAATCGATCATGTCATCATTTACTGCAAACTTATTCAACTCCATAGATTTCCAGGAATCTGCCATTGATATGAACTTTGATCTAGGGTTTGTTGGGTTTTGGGAGTGAAGAGTCAGGTTTGGTAGTAAGAATTAAATGGAGTGTGTGTAGAAAGTTTTTTAAAATCTGTGTCTTAGGGAAACACGAAGTCAACACTCGTTTAAATGGGAAAAAATTTGAATATACAGGGACGATTCATGCAATATTTTGTAAACAACAAGGACGAAATATGCGATTTAGTCTTTTATACCCTGACTTAAATGATCGCATGCAGTTACAGCAGCGGTTTGATGCGTATTTTCTTTTGAAATATTAATTAACCAAGTTTTACATTTATAAAACTCGTTTTACCTTTACAAACGCACTAACGGGCAGAGAACCCGGTCGTGAATAGTGTAGAGTCAGTAAATCCGAGGTCGTCCCAAGAGTAGTTTATTAATGAAATAAGACTTAAAGAGAAAGAATATAAGATAATAATTTGTCACATGAAAATAAAGGAAATAGAACTAGGATAGAAGGTATACCATTACCAAGTTGATCAAGGTAATTTCATACTTCTTTCTTGGTGCAATTTATTAGTACCATAACCTGAGGTGACACTAAACTAAGACGGACATCCTTGTTTAGCCTATGATTCCTAGGTGGAATGGGGAATTGACATATTCCTAGTTCACAATGATTAAGTCCTCTCGTGTTAAAATGCTAACCCAACCGCGACTCGAATGCTGGTCACGCCTAATACCAGAGTGATGGACAATGGTAAAAGCTTACTTCTTTACGAGAGTAAGGGCCGAAGCTGAATTATAATTAAACCGGTGATAAAGATGCAAAATACTTAATTTTAGTTCCAAGATCAAGAGACTGATGTCATAGGTATACATCGAACCTCCAATGTAAATGGATACTACGACTGAAGAACTGAGAACATCCAAGCAAAGTGGGTAACTTTGCACTTAGCATTCTCGCAATTCAGATCTAAGACTAACATCAAGATTCTTCAACTCAAAGCTTCATACAGATTATGATAATAATAACAAAATAAGTAAAGAGATTAAAATGAAACAAAATGATAATGATATTAAGGAGAATTGCACTCATGCTTAGGTTTAGAAAAAATGTAGGAAACGTTGTGAAACGCTACAAACTCCTAAAACTAAATTTGTCACACGTCACATGGCTCCTTCAACCTTCCTTCTATCACTAGTATTGTTGCAGACTTTGTTCCCAAACTCAAGAATGGGTTGAGGGGAGTTGGCTGATGAATTATGCAGAAACGTCTTCAATTTATAGGCTTTGAATGTGTTACGGCGCAACCACAAGCCAGTTACGCCGTAACCATGGTAACACGTCTTTCCATAATTTTCCATTTGTTACGGCGTAACCATTTAGCTTGTTACGCCGTAATTGCTTATTTACTTTCCAAAAGTCTAGAGACGATTATGATTTCTTTCCTTGAATATAGTTACATCGTAACTAGTTGAGTTGTTACGCCGTAACGGTAAATATTATCATGATTTCCTTCCATATATGAGCTTATGGCGTAACCATTGAATGGATTGCGCCGTAATCGTCCTCCGAATGTCGCGTTCCAGTTTAGGATTAGTTACGGCGTAACTCAGGAAAGGTTTATGCCGTAACGTCTTGTGAATAATTACATAATTCGTCCCTTAACTTCCATAAATGCTAAATATTTGCTTTTTACCTGAAAATCATAGAATAACAGAAAATGTCATGTTTTCCAGTGGTAGTGAGATATTTGTAAGTATTTTAGGGGATAAAATGATACTAAAAAGTATTAAATATTTGATGTTATCAAATATCCCCCACTTGACTTTTGCTTGCCCTCAAGTAGAACCTGTTAGAATATTTCATAAAAAGATTTCTCGAGAATCATTTCAAGAAATGAAACACTTATGCTAGAAAACATCAAAGACGAGCATCTCACGAAAAGGGGATAAAAGTCACTCAACTCTTTACTAGTCTAAGTGTCTTATTTTTGGGGTGATCGCTCAATTGCACAGTTATAGCATGTATTCTATCATAAGCTTAGAAAGTACACAAATCTGCACCATTTAGAGTTAGGGTCTAAATAATTCTTGAAGGCAAAAAGGGTAATATGGTTTGAAAGGGTAATTAAGGGGTTAGGATAGACACGGGATACACATTTAATGGTTGTTAACATAAAACAAATAGTCTAAAGTAATCAAAAGTTGTCATAACTAGCTACTGTCCATCCATAGGTCCAAAAGTCTAAGTCTGAAAATCTGATCTTCAATAATGGGCTACTAGCTCCATTCTTCATGAGTATTAGGATGACTTGGTGTAATAATGGGCTACTAGCTCTATTTTTTTATTTTTTATTTTGCACTATCTTTACATTTTTTAGCACATGGGTGGCTTTTTTGTTTCACCTTTTCATTTTCTTCATGATAAATATGGAAATGTTACAGGAGTTTATATCTTTAATTATTGCCCCTGCAACATCCGATATTATACGCACATCCCCCCACTTGAGATAAACAATGTCGAAAGTGGTGATACAGGGGGGTCTTTATAGATCATAACTGATTGGTCTTCCACAAATGTATATAATTTTCGTTCCTATTCCCCCGAACCATAGACTTAAGTAGCCAGAGATTTCAACACAAAGAAAATAAAGACTACATGGTAGGCTAAGGTGAAATGGTGTAACAAAACATATAACATTGGGTGAAAACATAGATTGGTTTAACAAGGGTGATCTAGCGGTATCTTGCACTAATAATGAGTGCGACAAAAGGGGTTTATCATGGGAGGTCGACAAGTCAGTGTAACAAGTCGATAAACACACACATATAGGCTATTTGGGTGATTTCCTAAGTGTTGCCTTCTTAAACTATCCATTCCAGCTAATCAATTACGTCTCGAAATGATGTATAGGCCAAGTTCTAAAGTCTACAATACTACTGGCACACTTAATATTTTGGTGGATTTTTAAGTAATATGATGGAAACGGAATATTAAGCTTAAATCTCACCAAGTAATAATAAAGGGTAATGTGCATTCGGCAAAGATTAATTCTAGTTATTTAAGAAAAATTTGTCAAAATTTTAAAAGTTGGCATAATTTTCAAAGAAAACTAGAAAATTTAAAGGCGAGATCAAGTGTTAAATTAATGTGTTTCTTATTTCTTTTCTTCCCCCTAACTAGAATAATACAAAGTCCCTTTTGTATTTTAAAATAGAAGAAAAAGATATAAGAAAAACTTCCCTTGTAGTAATGTGTGAACGAGATGTTCATCAAATGAAAGAACCGAGGGAGACGATTGGATTAGTCCGATCAACGAAAGCCCAGTAATGTAAATGGATAAACCCATTTTTCTCCGCACATGTGGTTACGGCGCAACACTAAATGTGCTTACGCCGATCACGAATTTCTCCAAACACAAACTGTTAGCAGCAACAATAATAGATAAAAGTTATAAAATCCTAAGAATTCAAATTATGACAGACATAAATGTAAATAGTATTGATAACATTAAATATTTAATACTATTAGCTGTCATTTTATCCCCTAAATCACCTACATTTGTATCACTAACACTTAAAAACATGATATTTTCAGTTATTTTATGGTTTTGAAGTAAAATGCTGATATTTTGCAATTATAGAAGTAAAAGGACAAACTATGCAATTATTCACAAGTTGTTACGACGTAAAACCTTTCCAAGGTTATGCCGTAACAATGTCCATACTGAAACACGACATTTACGATTACGACGCAATCCATTTATTGGTTGCGCTGTAATCACATATATGGAAGGATATCATGGAAATATTTACCGTTACGGCGTAACAAGTTATATAGTTACGTCGTAACTATATTCAAGGAAGAAAATCATCGTATCTTTAGATTTTTTGAAGGTGAATCATCAGTTACGGCGTAACAAGATATAAGGTTACGGCGTAACGCATGAATATTTATGGAATGACGTGTTAATATGGTTTCTGCATAATTGAGGAGGCAACTTCTCCCAACCCATTCTTGGGTTTGGGAGCAAGGTCTACAACAACACTAGTGATAGAAGGAATGTTGAAGGAGCCATGTATCGTGTGACAAATTTAGTTTTAGGAGTTTGTAGTGTTTCATAACGTTTCCTACATTTTTCATAAACCTAAGCATGAGTGTAATTCTCCTTAATATCAGTATCATTTTGTTTCATTTTAATCTCTTTACTTCTTTTGTTATCATTATTATAATATGTATGAAGCTTTAAGTTGCATAATCTTGATGATAGTCTTAGATCTAGGTTGCGAGAACACTAAGTGCAAAGTGACCCACTTCACTTGGACGTTCTCAATTCTCTAGTAGTAGGACCCATATACATTGGAGGATCGAGGTATACCCATGACATCGGTCTCTTAATCTTGGAACTAAAATTAAGTGTTTTGCAGCTTTAGCACCGGTTTAATTATAATTCAGCTTCGGCCCTTACTCTCATAAAGAAGTAAGCTTTTACCTTTGTTCAATCACTCTGGAAAAAGGCACGACTAGCATTCGAGTCGCGGTTGGGTTAGCATTTTACCATGAGAGGAATCAACCACTATGAACTAGGAATAGGTCAATTCCCCTCAGGGTTCATTCCACCTAGGAATCATAGGCTAAACAAGGATGACCATCTTAGTTTAGTGTGACCTCAGGTTATGATACTAATAAATTGCACCAAGAAAGAAGTACGGAATTAACTTAATCAACTTGGTAATGGTATACCTTCTAATCTAGTTCTATTTCCTTTATTTACATGACAAATTATAATCTTATATTCTTTCTCTTTAAAGTCTTATTTCATTAATAAATTACTCCTGGAACAACCTCGGATTTACCATTCTATACTACCCACGATCGGGTTCTCTGCCCGTTAGTGCGTCGTTAGGTAGATCGAGTTTTATAAATTTAAAACTTGATAAAAATATATTTTAAAAGAAAATACACATCAATTTTTTGGTGCCGCTGTCGGGGAGTAGTGAATTCAATGACTTAAGACTTCAAATATTTCTAATCACCTTTTCTGAGTAAATGATACAGGATACAAGAATTCAACTAATCAATGAAGCCGTAAATAAAGTCGAACTTAACGACTACTTAAACAAAAGTGCTTACCGGGAGACGACCCGATAAGGTTTTACTTTCCGCAATAATAATAAAATTGTTGTCTTGGTAAAATAAAAAGTTTATGTCAGGTAATCATCATTTTTCATAATACAAAAACGGTTTAGCTTACGTTACGGCGTAACCAATTATTGTGTTATGCCGTAACAACTTAAACAGAAACATAAAACCAATTCTATACGAGTCATAACAGTTTCTTTCTCAAACACACACTTGTAAATCTCTCTAATCTTCAAATCTTCTCGCTCCTAACCCTCAGTCATGGCAGGTAATCATCGGTATTATTATTATCATTTGATTCATAATCTATTGATTATTGTTTGCCAATAATCTCTTGATTATATTATGGTTTATGTTGATTAATTTCCCCTTCTAAACATGTTAGAATCTAGAATTTAGGCTACTCAAAATAAGTAATACGATTCTTGAACGTTATGAATTTGATTTGTCCCATAAAATTTTGGCATGCATCGTTTTACGCCGTAACCAATAGGTAAAACGGGGTTCTGGCGGTGGTTGCGGTGTAACGATGTTTTTGGTTACGCCGTAATCTATTTTTGGGGCATAAATTACTGTTTGATAAATTACATTGTCCAAATCAGTGATTCTAGTTGGTATGAAAACAAATGGTGGGTATGAATTCCAAAAGGTTTACGGCGTAACTGGGTTATTATTACGCCGTAACTAATTGGGTTACGGCGCTATAGGAATGGTTACGCCGTAACAGGGATTAAATTACGGGACAACTAATCGGGTTACGGCGCAACCATTATTGGGTTACGCCGTAACAACCTCCTGAACACCCTATTGCAGGAGGTTTTTTATACAATTGCACCATTTAAGTTCTATAGTTTTAATTTACAGGTGAATGGCTAAAATTCAACAACTGCAACTTCTCTAGTGACAGTCGAAAAGAATTTAAGAAGAGGTTTTCGGAAATTCGTATCAAGGAAATTGAGTGCCCTGAAGGGCTTGACTTTGAGGAATTTGGAGCCCTTCACGAATGAATTGCTCTCTAAAACCTCAACCAGTTTTGCCATGTCAGCTATGAACAAGATGATAGGCGCTTTACTTCTCAAGCTTAGAATAGGTTGTTTAGGATTAAGGAGCAGGTTGTTAGGGAGTATGTCATGGAATTTTTGTCAAGTTTTACCTTCAGGGATCACATTGAGGAGTTGGATACAGCGGATACAATGGTCTTTCAGCTTGGTGGGGAAAGGAGGAGCATGACCATGAGACAGTTCATCCATGCTCTTAGTCTGTATACACATCAAGAGATGAATAACAACTTGTTTGAATCTTTTTATGATTCTTGCTATAGGAGCATGCCCATCAACTATGACCCCACCCTATATGTTCTCAACATCACCACCCGTGCTAGCTATGACACCCGACACCCACCATCATACACCTCAATCTGAAGTCCCATCCGCCGTTTGGTGTACCGTTTGCTCACATTATCTGTTGCAGGAAGGCACAGTGGGAAGGAGAAAGTCACTCTAGATGACCTATTTCTGTTACATAGCATGGATGGAGGAGTTAGTGTTGATGTTCCTTAGCATGTGGCCAAGTTTCTGTGTGATAAGGCAAAGGGGTCTAAGAGGAAAAGCCTGATTGTGAGGGCATATTTGATTAGGAGGATTGCTAGCTATTATGGTTTGATGACATTGGGAGCTTTGATGAGTGTTACATTGGGACTTGAGACCTCCTCTATGAGTGTAGCTAAGTTGGTCGATCTGGGCATATGCAGGTACAATGGTCTGGGTATTGGTGAGATGGTTGCTGAGATCCCTAAGGTTGCTGGAGATGATGATGATGGAGCCAGATAGGCTAAGATTAGGGGAGTTGGATGCCACCCCAACATGTCCAATGCTAATAGGCTTATAGCTATGGATGAAAGACTTTGAGAGATAGTGAACGACGTCAATGAGCTCACTTATGTTGTATCGGGGATGTCTGAGCAGTATGACCAGTTCTATGGAGAGTTTGGACAGTGGCAAACTGAGCAGGAAAGGTTCATTTCATGGAACACTGATCACCTTTCACAGCTTCTAGCTCATCACCACATCGATCACACCCGTTATGATGGAACTCGCTATTCTTATGTTCCGAACATTCCTGATCTTGGGGTTCAGCGGGGTGTGAATTTCATGTCTGGCACTCCTGGTTACTCTACTGCTCCTTCTCCTTCAGCTAGCCAATTTGGAATGTTTGATGACGCTCATCCTTCCACCTCTCGCAACCAAGATGACATGAACGAAGACTGATTCTTCATTTTTATTTGAACCAAGAACAATTGGATACTATTTACCTTTATGTCTGTAATAATTTGAACTCTTAGGAGTTTATCACTTTTATCTATTATTGTTGTTACTAACAGTTGTGTTTGGAGGAATTCTGATCAGACCTATGTTACGGCATAAGCACATTGAGTGTTGCGCCATAACCACATGTGCAGAGAAATATGGTTTAGCCATTTACATTACTGGGCTTTCTTTGGTTGGACCGATCCAATCATCTCCCTCAGTTCTTTCATTTGATGAACATATCGTTCACACGTTACCACGAGGGAAGTTTTTCTTATATCTTTTTCTTCTATTTTTAAATATAAAAGGGACTTTGTATTATTCTAGTTGGGGGGAGGAAAATACATAAGAAACAAATTAAACACTTGATCCTGACTTTGAATTTTCTAGTTTTCTTTGAAATTTATGCCAAATTTAAAATTTTTGACAAATTTTTCTTAAATAACTAGAATTTATCTTTACCAAATGCACATTATTCTTTATTATTACTTGGTGAGATTTAAGCTTAATATTCCGTTTCCATCCTATTATTCAAAAGCCCGCCAAGATATTAAGTATGCTAGTAGTATTGTAGACTTTAGAACTTGGCATGTACATCATTTCGAGACCTAATTGATTAGCAGAAATAGATAGTTCAAGAAGGCAACATTTAGGAAATCACCCAAATAGCCTATACATGTGCATTATTCAACTTGTTACACTGACTTATCGACCTCCCGTGATAAACCCTTCTGTTGCACTCATTATTAGTGCAAATTACCCCTAGATCACCCTTGTTGAGCCAATCTATGTTTTCACCATAACTTTAAATGTCTCGTTACACCATCTTACCTTAGCCTACCCTATAGTCTTTATTTTCTTTATGTTGAAATCTCTGGCTACTTAAGTCCATGGTTTGGGGGAATGGAAACGAGAATTATACACTTTCGTGGAAGACCAATCAATTATGATCTTTAAAGACCCCCCTATCACCACTTTCGACATTGTTTATCTCAAGTGGGGGGATGTACATGTAATATTGAATGTTGCAAGGGCAATAATTAAAGATATAAACCCTTGTGGCATTTGCATATTTACCATGAAGAAAAAAGGGTGCAACAAAGGCCACCCATATGATAAAAATGTAAAGATTATGCAAAATAAAAAATAAAAAATGGAGCCAGTAGCCCATAATTGCACCAAAACATCTTTCTAACTGGAGCTAGTAGCCCATTATTACACTAAAACTCATAAAGAATGGAGTTAGTAGCCCATTATTGAAGATTAGATTTTCAGACTTTGACTCTTGAACCCATGGATGGACAGTAGCCAGTTATGAAAACCTTAGATTACTTTAGACTATTTATTTTGTGTTTTTACATTATCGGCCATTAAATGTGTATCACATGTCTATCCTAACCCTTTAAACCATAATACCCTTGTTGCCTTTAAGAGTTATTTAGACCCTAATTCTAACTGGTGTAGATTTATGTACTTTCTAAGCTTATGATAGAATACATATTATGACTGTGCAATAATACGATCACCCTAAAAATGAAACACTTAGACTAGTGAATAGTTGAGAGATTTTTATCGCCTTTTCATGAGGTGTTTGGCTAAGATGTTTTCTAGCATAAGAATTTTATAAACTCATTTCTTGAAGTTATTCTCGAGAAATCGTTTTATAAAATATTTTTATGGTTCTACTTGAGGGCAAGCAGAAGTCAAGTGAGGAGATATCTGATAACATCAAATATTTAATACTTTTAGTTGTCATTTTATCCCCTAAATCACCTACATTTGTATCACTAATACTTGAATTGTATCACTAACACTTGAAAACAAGATATTTTCAGTTATTTTGTGGTTTTCAGGTAAAATGCTGATATTTAGCAATTATGGAAGTAAAAGGACAAACTATGTAATTATTCACAAGATGTTACGGCGTAAACCCTTCCAAGGTTACACCGTAACAAATTTAATGATGAAGCACGACATTTGAAGGACGATTACGACGCAATCCATTTATTGGTTGCGCCGTAATCACATATATGGAAGGAAATCATGGCAATATTTACTGTTACGGCGTAACAAGTCATGTAGTTACGACGTAACTATATTCAAGGAAGGAAATCATCGTATCTTTGGATTTTTGGAATGTGAATCAGCAATTACAGCGTAACAAGATATAAGGTTACGCCGTAAAACATGCATATTTATGGAATTACGTGTTACCATGGTTACGGCATAACTGACTTGTGGTTACGCCGTAACACATTCAAAGTCTATAAATTGAAGACGTTTCTGCACAAATTTATCATCCAACTTCTCCCCACCCATTCTTGGGTTTAGGAACAAGTTCTACAACAACACTAGTGATAGAAGGAAGGTTGAAAGAGCCATGTACCGAGTGACAAATTTAGTTTTATAAGTTTGTAGTGTTTCATAACTTTTCCTACATTTTTCCTAAACCTAAGCATGAGTGTAATTCTCCTTAATATCAGTATCATTTTGTTTCATTTTAATCTCTTTACTAAATTTGTTATTATTATCATAATCTGTATGAAGCTTTAAGTTGCATAATCTTGATGTTAGTCTTAGATATAGGTTGTGAGAACGCTAAGTGCAAAGTTACCCACTTCACTTCGATGTTCTCAATTCTCCAGTCGTAGTATCCATATACATTGGAGGATCGATGTATACCCATGACATCGGTCTCTTGATCTTGGAACTAAAATTAAGTGTTTTTGACACACAACCTTTAACACCGGTTTTAATTATAATTCAGCTTCAGCCCCTACCCTCGTAAAGAAGTAAGCTTTTACCTTTGTTTAATCACTATGGTAAAAGGCACGACCAGCATTCGAGTCGCGGTTGGGTTATTGATGCGGTCGTCGTAGGACTTCTACATGAAGTTTTACAACTCCCTAGGCAGAGCACCTAATCGTTGTAGTAGTAGTATAGGCAAGACTCGGGGGGTTGTTATCGTTCACTCGAGGAATAGGTTGGGAAGGCTTGATCACGGTCTAACAGAATTCTAAAGGTTCGGAAGATTCTTTGTGTTTTTATGTTTTATGGAAAGCAAGTAAATCATATAATTGGAGATGTTGGTTGGTTTTAGCTATTAAACTAAATATAAATTTACACTAATAGTGATAACAATAAGATAAAAGACTATGTTTATTTAATCATGTATTACTCCCTAGATTGCTTCTCCTAGTGTTGTTGTCTTGTCACACTTGTGATGATCTGTGTAATTATTTCCTAAGTCATGAACGAATTACACGAACCCGCCGTCTACTTAGCATTCCGTTAGAGCAACACACAAGCAAGGTAGTATGAAGACTATTACAAAGCCCCTAAGGGTACACTAAGTGCATGTGAAATATATTAAGAGTGGATCAACCATATTAGGGGTAAAGGTAGTATGAAGACTGTTACCTGATGGTATCCTTTCTACACAATCATGTTTCCTTAGACATATCAACAGCGATACAGACAAAAGCTGGTTTTCTAAGGCCTAACATGCACATCCATCACAAGAAGCAACACCACTAAGATCTACATTCTAGGTTTCATACAATCATAAATAAACATAATAGGAGGTTTAGCCAAGCATGTTATAAGTAAAGCAAGAGCATAGATAAATCAAACAATACATAGACATATTGAATGATTAAATAAACCTTACTTGATTAAAACATGAGTTGGAGGAAGTACAATAGGGTTTTTAGGCCCTAAATTCGTCCTTAACAGCTGCTAAACAAACTAGGGTTCGTACCATCTTTTTATTCTAAAGTTACACACTCAAAACCCTAAATTCGGGTTTGTATATATAGGAAAAACGCTGTGACGGCATCGCGTTTTAATCGTGATGCCGTCATGAAAGAGAATATTCTAGATAATGGGTTGGTTCGTGTGCTCTGACGCCATCGTGGAATCTTGTGACGCCGTCTTGATCATCGTTGTGACGACGTCACATTGTATTTGTGACATCATCTCCAGCCACTATAGAGAAATTCTTGAGCAATGTTGGTGTAGGTCCATAGTCTTGTCCGTTTCTTTTCCAAATGAGCCCAAGTCACGTGTATTTTCTCCAAATGCCTTCCAAATGCAAAATACCTGAAAAGGAACGATTAAGTACCTATTTTAGGCATAAACACACGATTTAGGGGGTTAATCGACCCCGAAAAAGTGTATAAAATGACACCTTATCAAATACCCCTACACTTGGGATTTGCTTGACCTCAAGCAAATGGGCTTTTCTACCTAGACAATAACAATATAAGGGGTCATTTTACCTACTCTTTAAAAATATTTTACAACACAACCTTCTAGACCTCATAATTAAAAGCACCGAAAGTATACACTAGCACCTCACATAAGTGTTTGGGATTCTCTCTTTCACTCGGGTGTATAATAAATTATAACATAAGGGGAAACGGAAAATCAAACACATATACTCTGTCAAAGCATAAAAATTACCATAGGCTTGGTAAATGATCAAACCCCCACCACTAGGTGCAAGCATTATTCATTACTGTCTAAGAGGTCTTTTAAAGGGTTGTGGGGTGTAGGTGTAAGATAACATATAATAGAAACAAAAACGGATGGGATACATTTGGGTGGCTTTGGGTGAATAAGGGTTAGCTAATTATTTACACGAATACACTTTGGTTTGGTTGTTAAGCCAAGACTCGGACGAAGATCTACAAACTCTACACAACTCTACATCAATCTCTTTCTTTTTCTTTTCTCATTTTTTTCTTTTTTTTGAATAACATAATACATCACATGGGGTTTATAATACGTACCCCTACACTTGAGCTTTTTACTTGCTTGATATTTACAATCTAACTAATGACCCGATTTGAGGTGGATCAAAATAACATAGAGATCATTTGACAAACATATGGGGGTATACTTACACTTTTCTTCCCTATTCTTCCGCAAAATAAATACTACCATGAATCCAATCGGGGGGGGGGGGGGGGGGGGGGAGGGGCGGGTCCAGGGGAGGGAGGGGGGGGGGGGACATATTTACAAGGATAAGGACATACCACCATGTACTCCAATAATTAACTTGGTTTAAACGACAATAATATACTAAAAATGAGTTACATACAAGGTAGGCTAAGGCTTTTTTTGGGTGTAACGATTGGTTTAAGGGTGACAATGCTCTTCATTAATATTGGAATCCACCAAAAAATTACAAGAACCGTAAAAAAGGATAGGCTCGGAGGGTTGTACTAGGGGTATCCTGCACTAATAATGAGTGCATGGCAAGGGTGTGGGATAGTTATATGATCGATGTGACCATCATAACAATTACATGTTTAAAACATGGGTTAATCCTAGTGCCTCTTATCAAGCAAATCCTAATTCTTACTATGCAGTCTCAGGATGCATCACAAAAACAAGTTCTAGAAATTAATACACTACCAGTACACTCATATAATTTAATACCGATCTCAATGCTCCAGAAAAGGCGACGAAGACAACACGTACACATCCGTAATGACGGAATAGACACATGTGACTGCTTACTCCTTAACTCGAGAAAGCTAAAGGTATAAACTATCTTGGGTATCAATAATAGATACTTGAATTCCTAAAGATCTAAGGGCGAACCTCGCATTTTTGGGGTGGAATTCTGAGGGTTATTGTGCAGTCAATAAATTAAATTCCTATCCATGAGAAGCTAATAATACTCGGTTTTCGTCGGTATGTGTCATAAAAAAATTTAAATTTGGGTAAAAATTACCTCTTATGCTAAGTTTTGATATATTACCTATCATTTTAAGGACAAAGCAAATGACAAATGAAAGAATTGTTTCTAAGGCTTATTTTCCCCTACACTTAAGTTGAACATTGTCCCCAATGTTCTGTAGAAGTATCCGTTGAAACGAATAAAAGGAAAAGAAAACAAGGAAAAGAAACTAGTACTCCCTTGGTTTGCTCAATAATGGAGAAGAAACATGCGATAACTGGTTAAATCGTCTCCGAGAAATCTCCAATAGAACTTCCTAAGAACTTCCAAAGTTTCTTCTCCTCAAATATAACCTGTAATCAAAGACAAAGACAACTACACCAAGCATAAAATGTGCGATAAACCAATATACAATATGAATTTAGGGTTGACTCGATAAAGCAGTAAAGATAGGATGAGAGAATTGTTAAACTCATTAGGTTTTTGCAGGTTTATAACAGAAGTATACATATATTAAATGTTATGCAAGTTTTATTTTCAAAAATAGTTACAAAGTTTAAGTTTTCTGGACCTGGGAGTGTGATGCCGTCAGGGTTTACGTGACCCTGTCACAGGTGTCGTAGTGACGGCGTCGCGTGTAAATCGTGACGCCGTCTCCATGTTCTGTGAAAACAAAAATTTTGTTTTTGATGAAAAATTTCCTGCACTTGATTCCATAAGTTAATTCCTGTACAAATAGCTGCATAAAACCTGAGATTTAACAATTCAATCATATGACGCGAATTAATCTAAACATTATTTTACATGTTTGAATTTGGCTCAAAAGCCGGATAAATTCCCCTACACTTATTGTTTGCAAAATACCTTTGATTGAAATTAAGACGAGGTTAAAGACAAACAAAGCATGATTACAAGATAGTTCAAACATAGTAAAACAAATGATAAAGAATTAAAACACACATGACACTCCTAATTTGCGAGAAAAGTAAATTGGGTTGCCTCCCAAGAAGCGCTTTTCTTTGTTAACGAGTCTTGTAGCTAGACTCGAAGTCACACGTCCTTACGTGACATCGTGAACGCTTACGTGCCCATGAATGAGCCATTCCTTCATACTTTCATTCACTTGGTATTTTGGACCTAGGTTTAAGCAGTTTTTGTACATAAACTTATACTTTTTATAAGGTTGCCTAAATTCGTTCATCAAATTGTTTTGGCTAAGTTCTAACAATGGTGGAACCTTACTCCAGTTGAAGTTCTTGAGCCTAGGTATTGTGCGTGGCATCCTATATGTGTATGTGTCGAAGATCTTAGTGAAAGGAGCCAACCCTTAGCAACGTCGTATTTGAGCTTAGTGATTTTTCTAAAGGGTCTACCCATCAAGACTTCAGCCATGTCGCTCATAATGAATTCTCCTATGTCTTCTAACACAACAAAATCCGTGATATAGGTAAAACTTCTGACAAACACGTAGACATCCCTAACAATGGCAACTAGGTTCTTTCCCGTCCCCTCTAGTCTATCTACCATTATTGTATTATAGGCTTTACGCGAGATAATATTCATTGGTAGAAAAGAGTCGAGATAGGCGGTAAACTTCCTAAAGCCTATCATCATTCGAATTTGCAAGTCATCCCCGTTGAAAAATATTAATTATTCTTTCTGTCGAAATGTCCCTCGGCGTTTTCATACTCACTTAATTCATTAAGAACTTCATCATCATCCGAGTCATTGTCAAAGTGAGGAAAGGGAGAGACGAGAGGTGTATCTACCGATCCATCATCGGACTCAAGGTCATTTATATTGGTCTCATTGGGTTGGTCGGTGAAGCGATTGAGGAATCGCTCAATACTCTCTAGGCGAGAGTCAACAAAGGCTAAAAATTTTGTAGCCCTTAGAGCTCTTGGTTAAATCATGGGCATAGCGCAGCTGGTAGGACAGGACGATTATTGGTAGGTGGTGGATTCGGGTTCTCCATGATGAAAAATGGAATAGTCAATGGAAATTACGAACAAAAAAAAAGATAAGCTACAAGAAAGCTAATATGCGGAATTAAATTCTCACTTGAAAGGATTCAAGCAAGTAGAACTAAGCTAAACTATGATCAGAACCTAACTATTCCCAGGCGGCGGCGCCAAAAACTTAATGCGGTCGTCGTAGGACTTCTACACGAAGTTTTACAACTCCCTAGGTAGAGCACCTAATCGTTGTAATAGTAGTATAGGCAAGACTCGGAGGGTTGTTATCGTTCACTCAAGGAATAGGTTGGGAAGACTTGACCACGGTCTAACAGAATTCTAAAGGTTAAGGAAAGATTCTTTTTGTGTTTTTATGTTTTATGGAAAGCAAGTAAATCATATAATTAGAGAGGTTGGTCGGTTTTAGCTATTAAACTAAATATAAATTTACACTAATGGTGACAATAAGATAAAAGACTATGTTTATTATCAAGTACACTCCCTAATTGCTTCCTCCAAGTGTGTATTGCCTAGTTACACTTATGATGACTGTGTAATTATTTCCTAATTCATAAACGAATTACACGAACCGCCGCTACTTAGTATTCCGTTAGAGCAATGCACAAGCAAGGTAGTATGAAGACTATTACAAGGCCCCTAAGGGTAAACTAAATTCATGTGAAATATATTAAGAGTGGAGCAGTTTATTCATTTATATTACATGATCCAGTTGACGAATGTATTGAGTAACAAAGAAAGCAAATGGAGAATTACACGTGTTCTATTTCTACTGGCTTGGCCACGTTTTTCAGTCCGAGGTGGCATTTTCTACGCCAATGATTGGCAAATGATGACTCAATGATGGAAACAATTTTACAAAACTAGACACTACAACCCCCCTAAAAAAAAAATAATAAAACAGGTACGCTCCCCCTTAATTTCATCAGTAGCTTTTAGTTTAGAAAAAGTTAGTTTAGGAGTAGATCTAGAGGAGATTAGCTTATTTTAATTTTTGAGCTTATTAAAAAGTTTGTAGCGGCTTATTGTCTTGCATTTTGTAAAACTCTTAGTTTTTTTTATATAATGAAGTTGCATTAAGATTTTATGGCTTATTCTTGTTGATATTTCTTTATTATCTCGTGTTAGCTTATCGAAATAGGCTTCTTCTTTAGCTTATTTATTTTTTGACTTGTTTTTTGGCTATAAATGGTCAGATTAACCCGAAAATTCATAGCCTATACTTTAGCTTATTAGTCCTCGCCATTCCTTTTCCTTAATAAGCATTAGATCAATAAGTTTCTAAAAATCTAAGATGGGGTTTTTATTTTCGTTTAAAATAATAGTAGTGGCTTTATATATTCATCTTCTTATTCTGAACATATTTTCTGATATGAACAAGTTTTTTTTATATAGCTTATTCATTTTTGAGCTTATACGGTTTGCCAAAGTGATTCGGTTTTAAGCTATGTGGATTGTTTAGGTTGCGAATAAGCTCATCATTAGCTTATTTCGTTCTCTTTATCTATTTCCGCTAATAGTATAAGGTTAGATGCATTTTCTCATAATAATAATGCTCATTTATTTAATATTTACGATTTAGGGGGTTAAACGGCCCCGAAAAAGTATATAAAATGACACTTCATCAATGACCATGAGATAGTTCATTCAAGCTCTTGGTCTGTATACACATCAAGAGATGAATAACAACTTGTTTGAATCTTTTTATGATTCTTGCTATAGGAGCATGCCCATCAACTATGACCCCACCCTATATGTTCTCAGCATCACCACCCGTGCTAGCTATGACACCTGACACCCACCATCATACACCTCAATCCGAAGTCCCATCCACCGTTTAGTGTACCGTTTGCTCATATTGTCTGTTGCAAGAAGGCACAGTAGGAAGGAGAAAGTCACTATGGATGACCTATTTCTGTTACATAGCATGGATGCAGGAGTTAGTGTTGATGTTCCTTGACATGTGGCCAAGTTTCTGTATGATAAGGCAAAGGGGTCTAAGAGGAAAAGCCTGATTTTGGGGGGCACATTTGATTGGGAGGATTGCTAGCTATTATGGTTTGATGACATTGGGAGCTTTGGTGAGTGTTACATTGGGACTTAAGACATCCTCTATGAGTGTAGCCAAGTTGGTCGATCTGGGCATATGCAGGTACAATGGTCTGGCTATTGGTGAGATGGTTGCTGAGATCCCTAAGGTTGTTGGGGACGATGATGATGAAGCCGAACAGGCTGAGATTAGGGAAGTTGGACGCCACCCAACATGTCCAATGCTAATAGGCTTAGAGCTATGGATGAAAGACTTGGAGAGATAGTGAACGACGTCAATGAGCTCACTTATCTTGTATCGGGGATGTCTGAGCAGTATGACCAGTTCTATGGAGTGTTTGGACAGTGGCAAACTGAGCAGGAAAGGTTTATTTCATGGAACACTGATTACCTTTCACAGCTTCTAGCTCATCACCACATCGATCACACCCGTTGTGATGGAACCCGCTATTCTTATGTTCTGAACATTCCTGATCTTAGGGTTCAGCAGGGTGTGAATTTCATGTCTGGCACTCCTGGTTACTCTACTGCTCCTTCTCCTTTGGCTAGCCAATTTAGAATGTTTGATGACGCTCCTCCTTCCACCTCTCGCAACCAAGATGACATGAACGAAGACTGATTCTTCGTTTTAATTTGAACCAAGAATAATTGGATACTATTTACCTTTATGTCTGTAATAATTTGAACTCTTAGGAGTTTATCATTTTTATCTATTATTGTTGCTACTAACAGTTGTGTTTGGAGGAATTCTGATCAGACCCATGTTACGACGTAAGCACATTGAGTGTTGCGCCGTAACCACATGTGCAGAGAAATATGGTTTAGCCATTTACATTACTGGGCTTTCTTTGGTTGGACCGATCCAATCATCTCCCTCGGTTCTTTCATTTGATGAACATATCGTTCACACGTTACCACGAGGGAAGTTTTTCTTATATCTTTTTCTTCTATTTTTAAATACAAAAGGGACTTTGTATTATTCTAGTTGGGGGGAGGAAAAGACATAAGAAACAAATTAAACACTTGATCTTGCCTTTGAATTTTCTAGTTTTTTTTTTAAATTTATGCCAAATTTAAAATTTTTAACAATTTTTTCTTAAATAACTAGAATTTGTCTTTCCAAATGCACATTATTCTTTATTATTACTTGGTGAGATTTAAGCTTAGTATTCTGTTTCCATCCTATTATTCAAAAGTCCACCAAAATATTAAGTGTGCTGGTAGTATTGTAGACTTTAGAACTTGGCATGTACATCATTTCGAGACCTAATTGATTAGCAGGAATAGATAGTTCAAGAAGGCAACATTTAGGAAATCACCCAAATAGCTTATACGTGTGCATTATTCGACTTGTTACACTGACTTATCGACCTCCCATGATAAACCCTTCTGTTGCACTCATTATTAGTGCAAATTACCCCTAGATCACCCTTGTTGAGCCAATCTATGTTTTCACCATAACTCTAAATGTCTCGTTACACCATCTTACCTTAGCCTACCATGTAGTCTTTATTTTCTTTATGTTTAAATCTCTGGCTACTTAAATCCATGGTTCGAGGGAATGGGAATGAGAATTATACACTTTCATGGAAGACCAATCAGTTATGATCTTTAAAGACCCCTCTATCACCACTTTTGACATTGTTTATCTCAAATGGGGGGATGTATGTGTAATATCGAATGTTGCAAGGGCAATAATTAAAGATATAAACCCCTGTGGCATTTGCATATTTACCATGAAGAAAAAAGGGTGCAACAAAGGCCACCCATGTGATAAAAATGTAAAGATGGTGCAAAATAAAAAATAGAGCTAGTAGCCCATAATTATACCAAAACATCTCTCTAAAATGGAGCTAGTAGTCCATTATTACACCAAAACTCATAAAGAATGGAGTTAGTAGCCCATTATTGAAGATTAGATTTTCAAACTTTGACTCTTGAACCCATGGATGGACAGTAGCCAGTTATGACAACCTTAGATTACTTTAGACTATTTATTTTGTGTTTTTACATTATCGACCATTAAATGTCTATCCAATGTCTATCCTAACCCTTTAAACTATAATACCCTTGTTGCCTTTGAGAGTTATTTAGACCCTAATTCTAACTGGTGTAGATTTGTGTGTTTTCCAAGGTTATGATAGAATACATATTATGACTGTGCAATAATGCGCTCACCCCGAAAATGAAACACTTAGACTAGTGGAGAGTTGAGTGATTTTTATCGCCTTTTCGTGGGGTGTTTGGCTAAGATGTTTTCTAGCATAAGAATTTTATAAACTCATTTCTTGAAGTTATTCTCGAGAAATCTTTTTATAAAGTATTTTTAAGGTTCTACTTGAGGGCAAGCAGAAGTCAAGTGAGGGGATATTTGATAACATCAAATATTTAATACTTTTAGTTGTCATTTTATCCCCTAAATCACCTACATTTGTATCACTAACACTTGAAAACATGATATTTTTAGTTATTTTGTGGTTTTCAGGTAAAATGCTGATATTTTGCAATTATGGAAGTAAAAGGACAAACTATGCAATTATTCACAAGATGTTACGGCGTAAAACCTTTCCAAGGTTACGCCGTAACAAATTCCTTACTGAAACACGACATTTGAAGGACGATTATGACACAATCCATTTATTGGTTGCGCTGTAATCACATATATGGAAGGATATCATGGCAATATTTACCGTTACGGCGTAACAAGTTATATAGTTACGGCATAACTATATTCAAGGAAGGAAATCATCGTATCTTTGGATTTTTGGAAGGTGAATCAACAGTTACGGCGTAACAAGATATAAGGTTACTCCGTAACGCATGAATATTTATGGAATGACGTGTTACTATGGTTACGGCGTAATTGACTTGTGGTTACGCCGTAACACATTTGAAGCCTATAAATTGAAGACATTTCTGCACAATTGAGGAGGCAACTTCTCCCAACCCATTCTTGGGTTTGGCAGCAAGGTCTACAACAACACTAGTGATAGAAGGAAGGTTGAAGGAGCCATGTATCGTGTGACAAATTTAGTTTTAGGAGTTTGTAGTGTTTCATAACGTTTCCTACATTTTTCCTAAACCTAAGCATGAGTGTAATTCTCCTTAATATCAGTATCATTTTGTTTCATTTTAATCTCTTTACTTCTTTTGTTATCATTATTATAATATGTATAAAGCTTTAAGTTGCATAATCTTGATGATAGTCTTAGATCTAGGTTGCGAGAACACTAAGTGCAAAGTGACCCACTTCACTTGGACGTTCTTAATTCTCCAGTAGTAGGACCCATATACATTGGAGGATCGAGGTATACCCATGACATCGGTCTCTTAATCTTGGAACTAAAATTAAGTGTTTCACAGCTTTAGCACCGGTTTAATTATAATTCAGCTTCGGCCCTTTACTCTCGTAAAGAAGTAAGCTTTTACCTTTGTTCAATCACTCTGGCAAAAGGCGCGACTAGCATTCGAGTCGCGGTTGGGTTAGCATTTTACCATGAGAGGAATCAACCACTATGAACTAGGAATAGGTCAATTCCCCTCGGGGTTCATTCCACCTAGGAATCATAGGCTAAACAAGGATGACCATCTTAGTTTAGTGTCACCTCAGGTTATGATACTAATAAATTGCACCAAGAAAGAAGTACATAATTAACTTAATCAACTTGGTAATGGTATACCTTCTATCCTAGTTCTATTTCCTTTATTTTACGTGACAAATTATAATCTTATATTCTTTCTCTTTAAAGTCTTATTTCATTAATAAATTACTCCTGGGACGACCTCGGATTTACCATTCTATACTACCCACGATCGGGTTCTCTGCCCGTTAGTGCGTCGTTAGGTAGATCGAGTTTTATAAATTTAAAACTTAATAAAAATATATTTTAAAAGAAAATACGCATCAAGTTTTTGGCGCCGCTGCCGGGGAGTAGTGAATTCAATGACTTAAGACTTCATAATATTTCTAATCACCTTTTCTGAGTAAATGATACACGATACAAGAATTCAACTAATCAATGAAGCCGTGAATAAAGTCGAACTTAACGACTACTTAAACAAAAGTGCTTACCGGGAGACGACCCGTTAAGGTTTTACTTTCCGCAATATTAATATAATTGTTGTCTTGGTAAAATAAAAAGTTTATGTTAGGTAATCATCATTTTTCATAATACAAAAACGGTTTAGCTTACGTTACGGCGTAACCAATTATTATGTTACGCCGTAACAACTTAAACAGAAACATAAAACCAATTCTATACGAGTCATAACAGTTTCTTTCTCAAACACACACTTGTAAATCTCTCTAATCTTCGAATCTTCTCGCTCCTAATCCTCAGTTATGGCAGGTAATCATCATTATTATTATTATTATTTGATTCATAATCTCTTGATTATTGTTTGCCAATAATCTCTTGATTATATTATGATTTATGTTGATTAATTGCCCCTTCTAAACATGTTAGAATCTAGAATTTAGGCTACTCAAAATAAGTAATACGATTCTTGAACGTTATGAATTCGATTTGTCCCATAAAATTTTGGCATGCACTGTTTTACGCCGTAACCAATAGGTAAAACGGGGTTCTGGCGGTGGTTGCGGCGTAACGATGTTTTTGGTTACGCCGTAATCTATATTTAGGGCATAAATTACTGTTTGATAAATTACATTGTCCAAATTAGTGATTCTAGTTGGTATGAAAACAAATCGTGGATATGAATTCCAAAAGGTTTACGGCGCAACTGGGTTATTATTACACTGTAATTAATTGGGTTACAGCTCTATGGGAATGGTTATGCCATAACAGGGATCAAATTACGGGACAACTAATCATGTTATGGCGCAACCACTAAAAGGTGATTAGTGTTCCGTGAAATGAACCTCTCCTGCTCAGTTCGCCACTGTCCAAACTCTTCGTAGAACTGGTCATACTGCTCAGACATCCCCATACAACATAAGTGAGCTCATCGACATCGTTCACTATTTCTCCTAGCCTTTCATCCATAGCTTTGAGCCTGTTGGCATTGGACATGTTGGGGTGGCGTCCTACTCCCCCAATCTCAGCCTGTCCGGCTCCAACATCATCGTCCCCAGCAACCTCGGGGATCTCAACAACCATTTCACCAATACCCAGACCATTGTACCTGCATATGCCAAGATCAACCAACTTGGCTACACTCATAGAAGAGGTCTCAGGTCCCAATGTAACATTCATCAAAGATCTCAATGTCATTAAACCATAATAACTAGCAATCTTCCCAATCAAATGTGCCCCCATAATCGGGATCTTCCTCTTAGACCCTTTTACCTTATCACTCAAAAACTTTGCCACATGCCAAAGGACATCAACACTGACTCCTCCATCCATGCTATGTAATAAGAATAGGTCATCTAGAGTGACCTTCTCTTTCCCACTGTGCCTACCTGCAACTGATAGGGTGAGCAAATGATGCACCAACCGGCGGATGGGATTTCGGATCGAGGTGTATGATGGTGGGTGCCGGGTGTCATAGTTAGCACTGGTGGTGATGTTGATAACATATTGGGTGGGGTTATAGTTGATGGGCCTGCTCCTGTAGCATGATTCATAGAAAGGTTGAAACAAGTTGTTATTCATCTCCTGATGTGTATACAGACCAAGAGCCTCGATGAACTATCTCATGGTCATACTTCTCTTTTCCCCACAAAGCTAAAAAACCATAGTATCAGCTTCATCTAACTCCTCAATGTGGTCCCTAAAGGTGAAACTTGACAGAAACTCCATAACATACTCCCTAACAACCTGCTCCTTAATCCTAAACAACCTATTCTAAGCTTGAGAAACAAAGCGCCTATCATCCTGTTCATAGCTAACATGGCAAAACTGGTCAATGTTTTGGAGAGCAATTCCATCATGGAGGGCGCCAAATTCTCAAAGTCAAGCCCTTCAGGGCGCTCAATTTCCTTGATTCGAATTTCCATAAGTCTCTTCTTGAACTCTTTTCGGGTTTCAAAAGTGAAGTCCCTGTTGTTGAACTTTAACCATTCACCGGTAAATTGAAATTGTAGAAGTTAAATGGTGCAATGGTATCGAAAACTTCCTGAAAAAGGGTGATTAGGAGGATGTTACGGCGTAATCCTATAATGGTTGCGCCGTAACCCAAATAGTTGTGCCGTAATTCGATCCCAGTTACGACGTAACTATTTCCATAGCGTTGTAACCCCAAATTAGTTACGGCGTAACCTTGGCTACATAAAGTTTGTTCCAAACATAGTTTTTAAATCTGGTTAAGCCCCTTATTGATTATCAAAAATTTAATTTAGTCAAAGCATGACTATGTTTGACAACTAAGTTATCCGCCAGGGTGTTACGGCATAACAATAAACCCAGTTACGCCTCAAACCTTTTGAAATTCATACCCCTAGTTTGTTTTATTCCTACAGGCACTTCAGCCATCGATCACTCCTCTATTTCAGATTTAGACAAGGTAGTTCATTAAACATAGTTTATTCCCCAGAAATAGATTACGGCGTAACCATAAACAGCGTTACGCCGCAACCACTGCCAGAACCCCGTTAACCAATAGGTTACGGCGTAAAACAGTGCATGTAAAAGATTTATGGGATAAATCAAATTTAAAACGTTCAAGAATTATATTACTTATTTTGAACAACCTAATTTCTAGATTATAACATGTTTAGAAGGGGTAATTAAGCAATATAAACAATAGTGTAATCATTCAGTCAAAAGATCATTTAGCAAACAATATATGAATCGAATGTTTATAATAGTAATGATGATTACCTGACATGATGGAGGATTAGGAGTGAGAAGATTCGAAGATTAGAGAGATTTACTAGTGTGTGTTTTGGATAGAAACTGTTGTGACTCGTGTGTAGTTAGTTTTATGTTGCAGTTTCAGTAGTTACGGCGTAACACAATAATGGTTACGCCGTAACATAGGTTAAACCGTTTTGCATTTTATTTTTGAAAATGAGTCGTTACGACGTAAAGTATGACATAAACTTTTTATTTTACCAAGACAAATTTTTTTATTTATGCAGAAAATAAAGACTAAACCTTAACGGGTTGTCTCCCGGTCAGCACTTTTGTTTATTTAGTCGTTAAGTTTGACTTTATTCACGGCTTCATTGCTTAGTTAAATTCTTGTATCCTGTATCATTTGCTCAGAAAAGATAATTAGAAATATTATGAAGTCTTAAGTCATTAAATTAACTACTCCCCGGCAGCAGCGCCAAAAACTTGATGCATATTTTCTTTTGAAATATTAATTAACCAACTTTTACATTTATAAAACTCGTTTTACCTTTACAAACGCACTAACGGGCAGAGAACCCGGTCGTGAATAGTGTAGAGTCGGTAAATCCGAGGTCGTCCCAAGAGTAGTTTATTAATGAAATAAGACACAAAGAGAAAGAATATAAGATAATAATTTGTCACATGAAAATAAAGGAAATAGAACTAGGATAGAAGGTATACCATTACCAAGTTGATCAAGTTAATTTCGTACTTCTTTCTTGGTGCAATTTATTAGTACCATAACCTGAGGTGACACTAAACTAAGACGGGCATCCTTGTTTAGCCTATGATTCCTAGGTGGAATGAACCCCGAGGGGAATTGACCTATTCCTAGTTCACAGTGATTGATTCCTCTCATGGTAAAATGTTAACCCAACCGCGACTCTAATGCTGGTCACGCCTAATACCAGAGTGATGGACAATGGTAAAAGCTTACTTCTTTGCGAGAGTAAGGGCCGAAGCTGAATTATAATTAAACCGGTGCTAAAGCTGCAAAATACTTAATTTTAGTTCCAAGATCAAGAGACCGATGTCATAGGTATACATCGAACCTCCAATGTATATGGATACTATGACTGAAGAATTGAGAACATCCAAGTGAAGTGGGTAACTTTGCACTTAGCATTATCGCAATTCAGATCTAAGACTAACATCAAGATTCTTCAACTCAAAGCTTCATACAAATTATGATAGTAATAACAAAAGAAGTAAAGAGATTAAAATGAAACAAAATGATAATGATATTAAGGAGAATTACACTCATGCTTAGGTTTAGGAAAAATATAGGAAACGTTGTGAAATGTTACAAACTCCTAAAACTGAATTTGTCACACGGCACATGGCTCCTTCAACCTTCCTTCTATCACTAGTATTGCTGCAGTCTTTGTTCCCAAACCCAAGAATGGGTTGAGGGAAGTTGGCTGATGAATTGTGCAGAAACGTCTTTAATTTATAGGCTTCGAATGTGTTACGGCGCAACCACAAGCTAGTTACGCCGTAACCATGGTAACACGTCTTTCCATAATTTTCCATGTGTTACGGCGTAACCATTTAGCTTGTTATGCCATAATTGCTGATTTACTTTCCAAAAGTCCAAAGACGATTATGATTTCTTTCCTTGAATATAGTTACGTCGTAACTAGTTGGGTTGTTACACCATAACGGTAAATATTATCATGATTTCCTTCCATATATGAGCTTACGACGTAACCATTGAATGGATTGCGTCGTAATCGTCCTCCGAATGTCGCGTTCCAGCTTAGGATTAGTTACGGCGTAACTCAGGAAAGGTTTATGCCGTAACGTCTTGTGAATAATTACATAATTCGTCCCTTAACTTCCATAAATGCTAAGTATGTGCTTTTTACATAAAAATCACAGAATAACTGAAAATGTCATGTTTTCCAGTGGTAGTAAAATATTTGTAAGTATTTTAGGGGATAAAATGATGCTAAAAAGTATTAAATAATTGATGTTATCACGTTTCATTTTCTACTTGCAATGATGACATCTCAGATTGTATGCACGAAAATCAATATTTTGATTTAATTCTTTGTATCGTATCCCACTCATTTCTTCTCAAAGATACATCTCAATTGTTTACTTAAAATTTTAAGGAATGACCACTTTCGAGGTTATGGATGAACTTATGGATATTACCGGTTCTATGTAGTTACATAAGCGTATACGATTCTGGTTTGTGCAAGAGATTTCCAAAGAAGAAGGGTTTCTAAATTTTCTTCGTGATCGTTGTGATGACTTGAGGAGGCGCAGCGCCAGGCGCCATATGTTGATTGGTAAAATAGAGGCTTTGGGAGCTCGTTGGGTGGCTGTTGATTCTTTGTATTGTTTGAAACAAACTCACGCTAGAGAAACCGATAAGCTTGCCGCTTTGACAGAAGTGTTGGTTGAAACTCAGGCTGGTATCCATGAGAAGGAAGGTCATGTGGCTAAAATGGATTCAAATGATTAGGTTTTCATAGGTAGTTAGTGACTTTTGTTTTGTTGATGGTTGAATGTAATGACTTTTATATTTATGGTGTCACACCCCCAAATAGGGTCCCGTCCGATTTAGTGTCCGGGGGCGTAACGTCACTGAATATCTCAAGTACAAAGCATAAAGAACGACCTCTAAGGGTACGTTTGAAAAATAAACACCGTTGCATAAATTCAAAATATTAATAAGTTCTACATCGATCAAATTTAAAAGATAAAATCGTTAAAATGCGGAAGCTTAAATAAGTTCAACAACGGTATTTGAAGACATAGATAAATTTCTGGTAAACCGGTCCGGGCAAATAGACTTCACATAAGTCAAGCAACAACATCCATGCTAAGCACATGAGAAAAGCATGCTTAAAACGTCAACATAAAGTTGGTGAATTCATAGGTTTAGTTCAAACGTAATTAATGTGGACCACAAGATTATCAAAACGTATGCGACAGTTATAGGAGATACAACTTCACATAAAAAGGCATTTACGTTGCACTAAGCTCATGACACTGAAGCTAATACTGAAAGATAGCATGTACAATGCTATAAAGGCTTGCCCTTCAGGTGTCCGACCAAAGACCACCTAATAGTTTCGACATGACATATATCCGTTAGTCCTTGGCAAACTCGGACTAGTAAGTGCTTCTTACCCGGATAGGGATAATTAGTCCCAATAGATCTATTTATTCACTCGCGCTCACTTAACCAGCCAGTCGGTTAAAGATGATTAACAGTTCATGATAATTCGGGCAATAGTGGTCTAAACGCTACTTAGGCAACACGTAAACGGGGAATTTCTCACGTATAGTACTTGTGTCCAGTTTTAAAAGCAAGCAATGTTTCTCACCCCAAGTTATAAAACAATTATTCAAAACAATTAAAAGTGGGGCTATGAACTCACCTTGATTGGTGAATCGAAGAAGAATAGTCTAGAATAAAATCACACGATAACGAACGACGGTTCGTAAAGACAACCTATGAAATGAAGGTTTGGTTTAATATCGGAGTAGCGTAGAATTTCGGATAATGCATAAGGATTTACTAGTGTACTTTTGTTAATATATTTCCAAAAATTAATGTTTGTGATCGTATAGTAATTAAAATGTTTTCGTAAGTAAAACGAATAATAATAATATGTATATTAATATTACATACATATATATGTCTAAGTAAAAATATATATTTTATATATATTTATATATATATTGTTCGGCACTGTATTAAATTCCCGTACATCTAGTTTTTATCATGTGCGTTTTCTAATATTTACTAAGTATAATAATATATAAAAATTTCGACATGACCCGTTCGTGTTTACACGTTTTCTAAAGTCGTAGACTTTAATAAAAACCATTTTCAAATCACTTTCAATCCTCTTTTCATAATTAAAAATTATACATCATCAAAACCCTTTTATTATTTAATCAAAAGACCATTTGGACCCTTATTGGGCTTTTAAGCCCAATAAGCCTAATCTTATTACTCGTAACGTCCAACGTTCAAAATAAGTTAAATGTAAAACGTCTAAGTCGTACACTATTAAATAATCTATCCATGAAATTATTCAATAAGCTACACCGTAGCTTTACGCCTTGGTGTATTGTATTTATGTTAGGCCTTGGCCCGTTAAGTCCAAAAATATAGTTTTACTTATTCATATAGTCCGATAAGCGAAACATTAAATAATAAACACGCGACATAATAATAAGCTCATAATAAGCCACAATAAAATAAGCCGAACCACATAAGCTCAAAATAAGCTCGTGGTGTTGGGCCTGGGTTGTGGGACGCGGCTAAAAGCCCAATAAGCTATATTCGGGATTATTTATTAAGCCGAATAAGTTTACTATTTATCCTTTCAAAATAAGCTAAAAAAATAAGCCAATAAATATAAGCCGAAACAAAATAAGCTAAACAACACTTCTCCTTTCTTTTCTAGTTGGGCCGAACCAAATAATAAGCCCATTAAGTTCAAAATAATCAAAATAAGCTTCCAAAAGCTTATTAACATAAGCCGAATAAAAATAAGCTAGAAATAAGCTCAATAAATCCAAGTTACAAGAAACATGCTTGAACAAATATTTCTTTATGTTTTCTATTTTAGGACGCAACATATATAAGTCACATAAGCTCGAAAATAATCAAATAAGCTTTCCCATTAGCTTATTATATAAGCCGAATACAAACAAGCTATAACATACCATTTTTATTACACGAAAATAACCACGATCACAAAACTATGATTTGCATATATTTCTTGTTATTATTTTTGAACCATAGACATAACCTTTTAAGGTTTATGTAGTTTTAAAATCTTTGTTTTTACAAAATAAGTTGTGCAACTAGTAAGTATGCATCAAGATGATTATGAAAGTACAAGTTATGAAAAGATTTGATGAATTACAAAGATTGACGGTTTTTAGAAAGATGAACAAGACTAAAACAACCCAAATGTTGTTTAACAAATACCTGAATGATACAAATGATCAAACCTTCAACAATCTTCAAGAGTTTTTTATTAAAGAAAATTTTATGGATTTATATATGTGTATATGTATTTTGTGGGCTAGGAGAGCAAGAGTGAAAAAGAAAACTCAAATGCTAAGTGTGTGTGAAATATGAATGCAACTATGAGATGTAATATGGTATATATGTGCAAGATTACTTCACACACTAAAAGTGTGTATGTGTGTGGTGCGTGGGATAGGACAAAGAAAGAGAGGGGACCAAAATGATCTCCCAATCAAATTTAATCTAGGACAAAACATAAGTTGTAATCTTGTCTTATTGATTTTGAATTCAAAATGGCATCTTAGGTTCACATATGGTGTCTTGTTTGGACCCATACAAGCAAGGAGGAAGGGGACCAAATTATTTCTAATATTTTAAGATGCTAGTGCTCCTTGTGTGATTTAATTTCAAATCCTCCATGCATATGCTCATATTTTAAGTACATCATGATTCACGTAAGTAACAAAACGAATAACGGTATCCCCAAAAATTATGAAATTTTAAATATTACCTTAAAATATAAAAACGTGGCTATTGCTAAAATACTATTCACGTAAGTCCCAGATCACTCCCGGCAACGATTCTCAGATAAATAGCGGGAAAACTTCTCGCTTAAACGTAAAAGTTAAACGAAACTTTAAAATTTCAAATTAGCGACCGGTAACGGCTAAAATATTGAACGGAAATTTTCAGGGTGTCACATCCTTTCCCCGTTAAAAGAGCTTTGTACTCAAAGCTTAAGACGTAGTTTCTGCCACGGGCGTAGAATTTGGGAAAAGATAAGGGTACTTCTTTTGCATTTGATCTTCACGCTCCCAGGTGAACTCAGGACCTCTCATAGAGTTCTAACATACTTTGACAATCAGAATACAACTCTGCTTTAGACGTGTGACCTCACGGTCCATGATCTCGACAGGCTCTTCGATGAAGTGGAGTTTGTCGTCGATTTGGATTTCATCCAACGGTATAGCAAGAGGTTCATCAGCCATGCACTTCTTCAAATTCAAGATGTGAAACGTACTATGAACTCTACTCAACGGCTCTAGGAGTTCAAGTTGGTAGGCAACGGTTCCTACTTTAGCAATGATCTTAAAAGGTCCTATATAGCGAGGGTTTAGCTTTTCCCGTTTGCCAAAACGTATCACCCTTTTCCATGGAGACACTTTTAGCATGACCTTATCTCCTATTTGAAACTCAAGGGGTTTCTGTCTTACGTCGGCATAGCTCTTTTGATGGTCATGGGCGGCTTGGATACGACTCTTGATTTGGACGATCTTCTCAGTTGTCTCGTGGATGATCTCTAGGCCATTGAGCTGTCTATCTCCAACTTCAGCCCAACAGATAGGTGATCGACACTTGCGCCCATACAACGCCTCAAATAGAGCAGCCTTAATGCTGGTATGGTAACTGTTGTTATACGAAAATTCCACTAACGGTAAATGCTTATCCCAGCCTTTTCCAAAGTCGAGTACACAGGCACGTAACATGTCCTCCAACATCTGAATAGTTCTCTCACTCTGACCACTAGTCTGTGTATGGTAAGCCGTACTCATATCCAATCAAGTACCTAATGCTTTATTAAGAGATTTCCAAAAATATGAAGTGAATTTCCCATCACGATCATAGATGATCAAAACTGGCACTCCATGCCTTGAGACTACTTCCTTCAAGTGCTGTCTCGTCAACTTCTCTAACGTGTCATCTTCTCGCATAGGCAAGAAATGAGTAGACTTAGTGAGACGATCAACGATTACCCAAATCGTGTCTTGACCGGTTGCCGTCTTTGGCAATTTAGTCACAAAGTCTATCGTTATGTTCTCCCATTTCCATTGTGGGATTTCCGGTTGAACCAACAAACCGAACGGCTTCTAATATTTTACCTTAACCTTGGCACATGTTAAACACTTACTGACATAGGTGACAATTTCTGCTTTCATGTTGGGCCACCAATACAGCTTCTTAAGGTCTTGGTACATCTTATCCGATCCAGGATGGATGGAATACTTTGACTTATGAGACTCATGCATAATCAAAGCTCTCAGGTCACCAAAACACAGAATCCAACTTCGATTGTTCAAACACAAAGTTCTGTCAGTACGAGGTTCTAGCTTGTTAATCATGCCATGCAAATCTTCGTTGATGAAGTTCTCTTCTTTCCTAGCTTTCGATTGAGCACTCAAAATCTGCTTAGGAAGATTTAACCCTATAGTCATAACTAAAGCCCGAACTCGTAGCGGCTTACTTCTTTCCTTTTGACTCAGGGCATCAGCCATCACGTTCTCCTTTCCTGGGTGATATCGAATCTCATAGTCATAGTCGCTCACAACTCTAACCATCGTCGTTGTCTCATCTTCAGCTCTTTCTGATCGAGAATGTGTTGCAAACTCTTGTGATCAGTGAACACGACACACTTTGTACTGTACAGATAGTGTCTCCACATATTCAAAGCAAACACTACTGCACCAAGCTCTAGGTCGTGTGTGGTATAGTTCTTCTCATGAACCTTAAGTTGGCGGGATGCGTAAGCTATGACATTCTCCTTTTGCATCAAAATCAGACCCAACCCTTTATGCGAAGCATCGCAATATACCATGAAGTTCTCACTTCCCTTGGGTAAAGCCAAAATCGGCGCACTGCATAATTTCTGTTTCAATAACTGAAACACAGCCTCTTCCTTTTCTCCCCAATCAAACTTTACGCTTTTCTGAGTCAACTTCGTCATAGGCCTAGCGATTTTCAAGAAACCTTTGATAAATCGTCGGTAGTAACCAGCCAAACCTAAAAATTGACGAATCTCGGTTGGTGTCTTGGGTGACACATCAATCCTTGATTAACTCAATCGTAGTGGATCAACGTAATACTTCTCTATCAATCACGTGGACCAAATAATTATACCTTCGTAACGGCCAAAATTCGCACTTTGAAACTTGCGTACAACCCTCCTTTCTTAAGTAACTCAAATTTACTTAAGTGCCCTTCATGCTCCTTTTTGCTTTGGAATAGATCAAAATTTCATCGCATGAACACAATCACGAATTCTATCCAGATACGGTTTGCACACCTGATTCATTAAATCCAAGAATACTGTGGTGCGTTAGTCAAACCAAACGGCATTACTTGGAACTCGTAGCGTCATAGAGAGTCCTAAATGATGATCTTGGGAATGTCTTCCTCTAGAACTCTGAGTTGGTTTTAACCAGATCTCTGCATCGATCTTAGAGTAGACTCTTGAACCCCTTGTAGTTGATCAAACAAGTCGTCGATTCTCAGAAGTGGGTATCATTTCTTTACATTAAGTTTGTTTAGTTCACGGTAGTCGATACACATCCGAAAATATCCATATTTCTTTTTGACAAACAATACCGGAGCCCCCCAGGGTGAGGAACTGAGTCTTATAAATCCTCTGTCAGAAAGTTCATGCTAGGGATGAGCACGGTACCGGTCCCATACCGATCCCGTACCGAATTAGTGGTACCGATTTTTTTCCGAGCATAACTTAGTGGTACGGTACCGTACCGAAAGAGATTCGGATACCGGTACCGGGATTCGGGTTTTTCCCGCTTTTTTTCAGGAATTTCCCGATTTGGTACCGGTCTCGTACCGAATTAGTGGTCCCGATTTTTTTTCACCTTATTTTGTAGTCCTGGTACCGTACCGTATACCGGGAATCGGTACGGTTCCGGTTCGGTTTCGGGATTCGGGTCGAAATGCTCATCCCTAGTTCCTGCAACTGAGTGGATAACTCTTGTAGTTCAGCTGGTGCTAATCGGTATGGGGCTCGTGCTACAAGTGCTACACCAGGGACTAAGTCGATTTGAAATTCAACTTGTCGAGCAGGCGGTAGTCCAGGCAAGTCTTCTGGAAAGACTTCTGGAAATTCCCGTACGATTGGCACGTCCTCAAGCCGCTTCTCCTTTGACTGGTCCTCAGTCTTCTTGGATGTAACTTGCGCTAGATAAACTTGACATCCCTTCTGTATATACTTCTGGGTCTTTGTACACGATATGATGTTCAGCTTCGACTTACTTCTGCCGTCATAATCGTCACCTCGGATTATCAACACTTCATCTCCATAAGGGATACGGACGACCTTCTCGTCACAAACGATCAACGCGTGGTATTTCGCCAACCAATCCATACCGATGATGACGTCGAAACTACCAAGTTCTACGGGCATTAGATCTATGTCGAACGGATGACCTAATAATCCTAACGTACAGCCTCTAAGGACAACATTTGTTTCTGAAATTCTTCCATCGGCAAGTTCTACGGCATAACTAGTGTCTAAAGTGGATGGTGCAACATCAAGCAAGGCACTAAAGGTAGACGACACAAAACTCCTATCGGCTCCCGAATCGAATAACATAGAAGCATAACAGTTATTGAGAAGGAACGTACCCGTGACAACGTTGGAATCGGGGTTTGCTCCTCCTCCTCCAATAGCGTAAGCCTTTGCCGTAGCTTCATTACTTCCAGTCTGGTTTCCAGTCTTGTTTCCATTCTTGTTTCCAGTCTTGTTTCCACGGTTCTGATTTCTCAACTTAGGACAATCTTTCCTAAAATGTCCTGGCCTTCCACACTCATAACAAACAATACCCGGCTGACTCCCAACTGGGGCTCTCTGAGTGTTTGGAGTAACTGTAGTCGTACAATCCCTAGTTATATGACCGACTCTCTTACAGTTTCCACATGACACAATACACGTCCATGCATGGTGCAACTTGCACTTGTTGCAGTAGGGAAGAGATCAAACATACCCCTTTTTCTCATTGTTCCCAGCCGTGAAAACTGGTTGTTGCCCCCGATTGTCTCTCGGGTTGTTATCCAACCTTCTCTTGTTTTCAGCACTTCTAGCATATCCTTTCAGCTTTTGATCCATTAAGTTGTTGGCAATACGAATTGCATCTTGAAGTTTAGTGGGTTCAGCAGCGATTACATTTCCCTGAATATTGTCAGGCAAACCTCTAACGAATCTCTCAACCTTGTCCTCCTCATTTGGGACCATTATAGTATACAACAACACCAATTCCTGAAATCTTCTAGTGTAAGCAGTCAAGTCATTTCCCTTCACAACCAAGTTCTATAACTCGGTCTCCATCTTTTAAACCTCGTTCCTCGGACAGTACACTTCTGTCATTAACTTTATAAGTTTTGCCCAACTCATGGCATAGGCGGCTTCAACTCTAATTGTTCTCTTATGGGGGTTCCACCATGTCAATGCATTATTCAGAAGCGTGCATGAAGCATACTTCACTTAGTACCTCTCTGGACAGTTGCTAATGTAGAATATTGTTTCCATTTTCTCGAACCAACGAGTTAACCCAACAACTCCTTCTATCCCATTAAAGCTAAGTAGCTGGCACTTCAGGAAGTCTTGATATGTGCACTCTCGAGCAGGCACAAATCCTCCAAAGTTATAGCCATTTCCTCCTCTGTTCCTATTACCATTTCTATTTCCTCCATTTCCATTTCCTGTATTTCCATTTCCTCCATTTCTATTTCCTCCATTTCCATTTACTTCCTCTTGACCACCCCCGTCTCTCATAAGGGGTTCAAG
>BQNB010026547.1:21410-58496 GCA_026074375.1 Tanacetum coccineum | reverse complement strand
TAAGCCATGATGAAGGTTGATAGATTGCTAGCTGAGAGACTCCAATCAAAGGAAAGAGAGGAATTGACAGATGAGGAAAAACCAAAACTATTTATGGAACTAATGGAAAAAAGAAGAAAGCATTTTGTTGTACTTAGGGCACAAGAAAAGAGAAACAGACCTCCTACTAAAGCACAAAAGAGAACTCAAATGTCTACTTATCTTAAGCACATGGGTGGATATACATACAAACAACTAAGAGGAAAGAGTTTTGATGAAATTCAAAAGTTGTTTGATAAGGAAATGAAAAGAGTAAATACCTTTATAGCTATGGGTTCTGAGGTATAAGAAAACAAAGAAAAGAAGGAAGAAGGTAGGGAGGAAACAGCTAAAGGCAGCAGAAAGAATATGCTTGGAAGAAAAAGAGCAATAAAAGAACAGCAGAAAGAATCCTCAAAGAAACTAAAAGTAGAGGAAGAAAAAGAGTCAGGGGATTTTGAAGAAGATGATGAAGTTGAGCTAAAAAGGCTTTTAGTAATTAAAAAGGATGAAGATATAGCAATTGATGCTATACCACTTGCTACCAAACTACCAGTGATTGTTGATTACAAGCTTCATAAAAAGGTATGCTGGTACATTATCAGTTGATAAGAGCAGATGGAAGCTCCAAGAGATACACTTCAATGATAAGGATGCTACAAGGAATAGACAGAGAATACTTGGAGGTTCTTTGGAGGATGGTAAAGGCAAATCATAATGATACAAGGCCTGAAGATGAATTTGAAAGAGTGTTATGGGGAGATTTGAAAGTCATGTTTGAACCAGACATAACACGTGATGTATGTAGAATGTTACAAGGATACAGGGTGGCCATTTGGAAGTTGATTGATTAATCTGGAGTTCACTTTGTAAGATTTGATAATCTCCACATCTTTATGTTGGTTGAAAAGAGATACCCCCTCACACCAATAACTATCACCAATATGTTAACCAATAAACTTCAAACTGATCATCAAAATGAAATGTGCTATCAGTTGTTAAAGCTTATGGTAAAACAGCAGAAAGGTAAATGAAAGGTTTGAATGCATCCCTCCTAAGTATGATGGAGAATTTGTAATAAAGAAACTTGAAGATTCAGAAGCTGAACATCAAGTTTAGGGGAGGATTGTTGAGACTTGAAAGACTTTAAGGACACTTAAGGTTTCTACTGCACATGTACATAATAGAAATTATACTAAGTAGTTAGTACTAGTAGCATAAAGTTACCACTGCTAGTTACTACTGTTAGTATAATATTAGTACTGTTAGTATGAAGTTACTACTGCCAGTATAAGTTAAGACTGCTCAGAGTTGAAGAGTGAAAATATGCTAAGTTATTAATGCTGCTAGTACAAAAGTTACTACTGTTAGTGTAACTTAGTACTGTTAGTATAACTTAGTACTGCTAGAGTAAAGTTACAACTGTTAGCATAAAGATTAGTACTGCTGGTACTTACTACTGCTTATGCTCAGTTAGTGCTGCTGGTTATAAAGATACAACTGTTGCTGACTTATAGCTGCTTGAAGACTTTACTGTCAAGAGGATAAAGACAGAGTAAAAAGATAAAGCGTGTGTGGAAAACAAGAGTACCTATGAAGATAAGTATTAAAGTTATATTTGTAAAAGATATGATTGTCTGTAATTATAGAAATGATTATGATATGTTAGGAAGGTATTGTAAACCGTGTAGGACTTCTTAGTGTATAAAAGGAGGTCCTAGGGTATAGAAAAAGATATCAGTTCTCATAGCAGTTTTCCACAGAATTCTTAGAGCTTCAAGGTTCTGTAAACCCTAACACTAATTCAGAGTGTTCATTAATATAATTGAGGCTAGAAGTTTTGTTACTGTTTCATTGTTTGCTATTTAATTGTTATTATTCTTCTTAATATAAATACTAGATTCCGTATAGTATTTGATATTCAATAATCAAAGTTTCTGTCATAGTAGTTTTGGATTTATCCAAAGTTGCTAACCTTACATCAAGCTAAGGAGGACAAGATCGGTTTATAGGACCATCAGGTTCGGGTTGAGTCTAAATAGATTTCGGGTCGGTTTTGGGTCAACCCATCTAACCCATTTATTAAACTAGTCAGGTTTGGGTTGGGAATAAATTAATCGGGTCGACCCGCCAACCCCGTTAAAGATTTTTTCCTTAAATTAAAAATTATATATATTTTATTATACGGGTTAAGTTGTGACATCCGTAAATTTTTGAGGTCAGTAACCGAAAGCAAACAAATGATAATTGACTCTTCTAATTATTTATGGAGTCACTTTTATGTGGTCATACTATTTTAGTGTTTAACGCTTATTTTCCTAGGAATCCTAGTTATACGATCGCACCTTTGACCTAACGATCCTAACGACCAACGATATTCTTAAATAACATTATAACAATGTCAAAACACATGGGAGAACATAATTTAACAAAATCATAAACTATCCCAAAAGTTACGTTTTTACGACGTTTTACGTATTTACCGATTGTATCCAATTTATACAAATCAACTTACACCTTTTAAATAATACTTACACTATCAAATTTATATAAAAAAACATGAAAACTCCTTTTCCTTGTCTTATGTCCGACCAACCCCACCCCTTAACCCAATGGAATTGCATGCATTACCAAAACCATCAATCCTTGTCTCTATATAAACATAATACCATTTACTTCATTTCTAGATCTAGCAAAAACAAAATTTTTCTCCTCCTTGTGTCTTTTACCTGCTGCCGACACCCATTCACCACTATAACACCATCATTTTCATCTTCTAGGAGCAAGAACAAAGGTAAAAATTATGGTGCAAGATGACTTGTATGTCTCTTGTACCAAAACTCTTCAAAAAATTGGATTTTCTTAATTTTTCTTGCATGTTTATGTATACTTTTGTAAAACCTTTGTGGGTAAAATATTTTCTTGATAGAACACTCTTTAATGAGTGATGATAATGTACAAAAAAATTTGGTTGATTCATTTTTAGTTTTGCTACAAGATCTATGCAAGAGAAGTGGCATAAAGCCTTGATTTTCAAAAGTTATGACACACCTTGTAAGTTTTATGTAAAAGAGCCCTTTTGATCCATGAACCCGCTGATATTTTTGGATTAAAATGATGTTAAGACTTGTATAATATGATTGTGGGAGTTGATTGGGTCGTTTTTGCATGTTGGGTTATTGGTTTGACTTGATTAAGTCAAAGTTATATTTCAAACATCCCCTATTTTTTTGGGTCATATGGATTTGAGCATAAGTTGATGATAAATAAACATTTTGACATGATTCAAGAGCCTAGAATCAAGTTATTTGAGTCTAGTTTTCAGAAATATAAGCCTTTTAAAAATATGAGGTCGTTTAGTTAGTCAAAGTTGCAAAATGGTGAAAGGTGCCAAAACTGCCCAAAAATCTCTTTTCAACCCTTGTACTAAAATGATCATAAATCATAAACCAAGATGAATATATCATTGAAACTGATATGAGAGACACTTGTATGGGTTATGTAGAGTCTCCCATTGGCCTAACTCATATAACCTCGATTTAGACCATCTGATCATTAAAATACTTTGGTATGTCCAGATTTGGCCGTTTTTGGAGTCGGGTATAAATGGTCGAGTATAAGTCCTTAATAAATTTTGGGAAAATTCATGGACACACCTAAAACATGGGATTTTGATCTAGAGCAGTAGCTTGACCAAAAGTTTTGGTTAACTTGGTCAAATAAATACTTAAAGTGACGAGAAATTAGGGGCAAATTAGTAGAAATTCGCTTTGTGATAAATGTGTCTTCTGAAACAAATGTGAACACAAGACTTAACAAATGAACCTTAATATTGTCCGAGGATATCGTATATGATCTAATTAGGTATATTTACTTGCCTTAGGTTGCGAGTAGAAGGTTGCGTATTCGTTTGGGTTGCCAACTTAGTGTGGTTTGCCGACAAGTCCTATTGTCGTTCTAAATTTTAAGGTGAGTTCTCACAGCCCCTCTTTTACATGATTTCAAAAGTTTTGGGGTGGAAAGCATGATGTGTTTTATTTAAATTCTACGCTCATACTTTTGAGCATACTTGAACTTGAACTTGAACTTGATATGTATGTTGGTGTATGCTTGGAACCCGCCACTACTTTTAGCTCACTATATCCCCCTCAACGGGATGAGACGTTAGTACTTATGGATAGCGTTATTAGGAGATTAGCCCCTCCTCACTCATACCATAAACGGGGTGCATAGTACTAGGACATATGGCATTATTCTTTAGATCGGGGGTAACGCCTACCCATATTGTGTTGTGATTTGGAACTGAAAGGCTGAATGTGTTTAAGTAGTGCCTCACATAAACACGATATCATACATATATTGATTTGCGTTACGTTACTTTGGTAACGAGGACTGTCTTAAAAACTTGAATCATTTTGGATTCACAACTTGCTTGGGCAACTTGTTATTGATTTGGAGAAAACAAAATTTGGACATCTACTCTTTCTAAAATATTTTATGTACATAATCTCGTGAGCTCACCAACTATTTTCAATAGTTGACCCTTTTTATCATGCTTTTCAGGTGATGTTCCTAAAGTGGAAAATTAGTGTCTTTGCATTTGTACCTGTTCAAGATGTCTATTTCTTCAAAGTTATTGTCTTTTAGGGTGATCCATGTTCGGAAGAAAAACAACTATGTTGACTTGTGTATTTTTAAACTTGTACTTGAAGTGTTGTAATTCGAATATCATTCTTTTACCTTATTTCATGTATGGTGTTTTATCTATCATCTTATGTGATGTTTATTAATATGTTACACCTCGCGTTTCCGCCTTAGTGGGGTGTGACAGATTGGTAATCAGAGCCTAAGGTTATAGAGAATGCCGGTTTTTCAAAAATAAAAATCCGAACTATAACCAAAATGATTTTCTTTTTCTAAAAACACCAAACATGAAACGAGTCGACTAGTCCGAGTGGTTGCATCATTATACCTAAATTAGACATAACTTGATCAACTATGTCTAATTCAGGGAGTATCATGCAACACTGGGTATAGTCATTATTTTAAACGAATTAAAAAGCCGACTTTCCACTTTGGTCACTGAAAAGCATACTAGGGATTATGTGCACTGTACACTGCATACGTTTAGATGTCCACTATTTACGCTTAAATACATCATGCTTTATTCTGATTGAAAATTTATATTCTGAGTTTGCTTTTATGTCGGTTACTATTGTCACACTGTCCCTAAGCACATTGCTATTACAGACACCGTTACAGTCACAGTATGTCCCATAAATGTACACTCAACTACTCTTCGTACACTCAACTACTCTTCGTACCCTTACCCTGCATAACACCTTGATGTAGACTCGTCGATAGGTTTTGAGTCAGAGCTCGAGATGAGCGGCAGGTGAACTACGTATGCACGGCATGTAGAGACGTTCGTTCTTTCGTCATTAGAAATTACGTCGACATATATTTGGTCACGTCTCTGTCTTACTATTAAGCCAACCGTTTTGGCTGCAAAACAAGCATTCTTTGCTTAATCGCCAACACCGCGTTCAGAAATTCAAGATTTTGTTTCTGAGCGACCCCAAAGTTGAGTTATTTTTTCAAAAACATTAAGCTTTTTACCAACTTCTAACTTAAGTTCACGACAGTTCTTGTTTGATGAGTTGTGAAATTAATATTCAAGTTGCTATTTGGCTTAAGACCTTTAAAGAATTCACTCGAGAATGGGCGAGACTTGGATGATTTGATGTGGATATTCAAACGACGTGGATGCAACGCGGCTATAGAGAGTCTAGGGCTGAAAGCATAAATGCGCGGTGTTTTGTCCTTACTCTACCAATCCTTTTCTGGTTTAGTTGTTGGCAGATGCACCAATGAGGGTGTACTAGTGTAGCTTACCCGCACGGTTAATTTCATGCTTTTTGGATTATTGGTTGTGTAGTTTCTTTTCTATTATGATATAATGAACTATTTGAATCGATTGCATAACTCAAGTGTCAAATTTTGGCTGATATTGATATCATTATCTTTTGGGAAAGATTTTGTGTTGCGTTGTCTCCGTTTATTCACTCGGATGATTTCATATATTTTGACTTGATATATTATTGATAACATTGTTGTACGAGTTAAAATTTTTGACATTATTATCTTGTAAAAATTTTATCCGGTTATTTACTACTTATTTATGTAATGAATAAAACGATAAACTTTTAGATAGCTCAACTAAACCTACATTTTTATAATTATCTTTCAATTTATCAACAACTAATCAAATATATATTTGAGGAATTTTCAACAAAAAAATAATAATAATATGTTCCATGTACAACTTGCTGGTCACCTAAATGTATACACCACAAAACTTTGGTTAAAGATACCTATTATTCCAGTTGAAAATGTCTAAACATGTTCATTCCTTAACTATATTTCTGTAAATATGTATAAACTGTTTGAAGGTACGGTTTATTCTAATAAACTGAATTTTTATGTTAATCTGTAGAACTATGGCGGGAAGAAGCACACATAGCAACACTGCCAACAACACCAACCCTCCCAACAAAACAACAGATGAAGTAACTCGACAACTTAACACCGCATTGCCAAATCTGCTAACTCAACTTGTTCAAGCCCTCAGAGGAAACCGAACAAATCAAAGAGAGGCCACACCAAGCTGCAGTATCAAAACATTCAGGGCTTCTGGTGCCAAGGAATTTTTCGGCACAGAAGGTGCAGTTGGTTTACTAACCTGGTTTGAAAGCATTGAGTCTGTGCTTCATATCACCAAGTGCCCCGCAGAGAGCCAAGTCGAATTCACGTCTTGTATGCTGCAAGGCCACGCCTTAACTTGGTGGAATACCCTTGTTCAAACCCGAGGACGGGCAGTTGCTATAGCCCAACCTTGGGAAGATTTTAAGAAGCTGCTGATGGAAGAATATTATCCTGATGATGAAGTTCAGAAGTTGGAATCAGAATTTTGGAACCACAAGATGGTTGGATCAGATATTGATGGGTATATGGCTAGGTTTCACGAGTTGGCAAGGCTGGTGCCACACATGGTTACCCCAGAGAACCAGCGTGTCAATCGCTACATTCGGGGTCTGGCTCCTGAGATCAAGCCACATGTTACTTCATCCAAACCCACTAGTATTTAGAGTGCGGGGAGCATGGCCAACCGTTTGACCACCGATGGTATTAAGGATGGGATTTTCAAGAAACAGGAAAATGCTGGAAATAAGAAGAGGTCGAATGATCAGAACAAGAATCGAGGAATGGATGATAGGAACAAGAGGCAAAGAACTAGAAGGAACTTTGCTCTGACAACTCTGGAGCAAGGACAGGGGTAACGTTAGTATGTTGGGCCACATCCAAAGTGTGCGAAATGCAACTTCCATCATTCTGGTAACTGCCCTGTGTGCGGTCGATGTAACAAAGTAGGCCACTTTACCCGATACTGCACGGGTAGAGCTACTAATGAAGACCTAGACCAACTTGTTTTGAGTGTGGGGACCCAAACCACTTTAGGAGAAATTGCCCAAGCCTGAACCGAACCACTACCGCAGGAGGAAATCGCCCAAATCTCGTGCTAGCAATCAAAGGAAACCCCAACCCGGGGAACAAACAGAATCAAGCACATGGTAGAGCCTTTGCCCTAGGTGTTGCTGAAGCTCCACAAGACCCGAACGTTATGACGGGTACATTCTTTCTAAATGATCATTTCGCTATAGTTTTGTTTGATTCTGGTGCTGATTATAGCTTTATATCTACCTACTTCTTCCTATTTATTAACATGAAACCTAGTGTCATAAGCCCCAGTTATGAGATTAAGATAGCTAGTGGCCTTAAGGTAGTAACCAATATGATTGTTCGAGGATGTAGACTTGAACTAGAAGGTCATACATTTATCATCAATTTGATTCCTCTTGGTCATGGTAGTTTTGACGTGATCGTAGGAATGAATTGGTTGTCAAAGCTTAGAGCTAAGATAGTTTGCTATGAGAAAATAGTCTAGATTCCGATATCCAACGGAAAGAATTTGGAAGTTCATGGAGAACGTCCCGAAGGGAACCTGAAACAGTTGAAGACCATGAAAGCGAACGAGCCAAAACTCAAAGACATCCCCGTTGTACGTAACTTCCCTGGTGTGTTTCCTTACGATCTATCAGGTTTACTCCCATCTCGCTATGTGGAGTTTCGCATAGATCTTATTCCTGGAGCTATGCCTGTCGAAAAATCACCTTATCGTTTGGCACCCACAAAAATGCAAGAACTGTCCAACCAACTTAAAGAGCTCCAAGACAAAGGTTTCATACGACCTAGTTCTTCGCCATGGGGAGCTCCTGTGTTGTTTGTGAAAAAGAAGGATGGTTCGTTCCGTATGTGCATAAACTATCGAGAGCTGAACAAGCTAACTATCAAGAACCGTTACCCTCTTCCCAGGATTGATGACTTGTTTGATCAGCTGCAAGGGTTATGGTACTTCTCGAAAATAGACCTTCGATCTGGCTATCATCAGTTAAGAGTACGCAAAAAGATATTCCCAAAACTGCATTTAGGATGAGGTACAAACATTTTGAATTCACGGTCATGCCTTTCAGTCTAACTAACGCCCCCGCGGTGTTCATGGACCTTATGAACCGCGTATGTAGGCCGTATCTTGACAAGTTTGTCATTGTCTTTATTGACGACATCTTAATTTATTTAAAGTCCAAAGAGGAGCATGAGGTTCACCTGAAATTGATACTGGAGTTTCTTGAAAAGGAGAAATTGTTTGGGAAGTTCTCAAAATGTAGATTTTGGCTACAAGAGGTTCGTTTCCTCAGACATGTAGTGAACAATGAAGGTATACGTGTGGATCCCAGTAAAATTGAAGCAGTAAAGAACTAGAAGCCCCCAAAGACCCTAACCGAGATCCGTTCATTCTTAGGATTGGCAGGATATTATAGGCGATTTATCATAAACTTCTCGAAGATTACAAAGCCTCTCACCCTATTGACTCAAAAAGATAAGAAATTTAAGTGGGGCGATGAGCAGGAGAACACCTTTCAAACACTGAAGGACATGTTGTATGATGCCCCGATTCTTGCACTTCCTGAAGGCGCAGATGATTTTGTAGTTTATTGTGACGCATCGAACCAATGTTTTGGTTGCGTTTTGATGCAGAGAAACAAGGTGATAGCATACACATCCAGACAACTCAAAATCCATAAGAAGAACTACACCACTCATGATTTAGAGTTAGGCGCAGTGGTATTTGCTATCAAAATATAGAGACACTATTTGTACGGAACAAAGAGTGTTATCTACACCGATCATAAAAGCCTTCAACCCATATTCGATAAAAAAGAATTAAATATGCGTCAGAGACAATGGATAGAACTTTTTAGCGATTATGACTGCGAGATTCGCTACCACCCAAGTAAAGCGAACGTAGTAGCTGACACATTGAGCAGGAAGGAACGGATGAAACCGAGACGAGCTCGGGCTATAAGCATGACAATTTACTCTAGCATTAAGGCTAAGATTCTGGAAGCTCAGAGCAAAGCCTTCAAAGACGTTAACACTCCAGTATAAATATTGTGAGGATTAGACAAACAGTTTGAAAGAAAAGAAGATGGTGGATTATATTTCGTTGAGCGAATCTGGGTGCCAGCTTGTGGTAATTTGAGAACTTTGATTATTAATGAAACCCACGCTATAAAGTATTTTGTACATCCTGGAGCAGACAAGATGTACTATGATTTACGAGGCATATATTGGTGGCCCAGAATGAAGAAGGATATCGCTTTGTATGTAAGTAAGTGTTTGACCTGCTCTAAAGTCAAAGCAAAACACCAGAGACCCTCTGGATTGCTCCAACAGCCAGATATTCCCGAGTGGAAATGGGATAATATCACTACAGACTTCATAGTGAAATTATCGAGGACCAGTAGCGAACACGACTCGATTTGGGTCATAGTCGATCGACTGACCAAATCTGCGCATTTCTTAGCTGTCCATGAAGATTTCAAGACAGAAAAGTTGGCAAGACTGTACATAAACGAGATCGTAGCAAGGCACGATGTGCTTGTGTCAATTATATCTGATCGTGACAGTCATTTCACATCAAGATTTTGGCAATCACTGCAGAAAGCATTAGGAACGCGACTGGACTTAAGTACAACTTACCATCCCGAAACCGATGGCCAAAGTGAGCATACCATCCAAACATTAGAAGATATGCTTAGAGCTTGTGCAATTGATTTTGGTGGAAACTGGGATACTTACCTACCGCTAGTAGAATTTTCATACAACAACAGTTACCACACGAGCGTGAAGTGTGCTCTTTTTGAAGCATTGTATGGAAGGAAATGTCGAACGCCCATAGCTTGGGCAGAGGTAGGAGAAAGCCAGCTAATTGGACCAGAGATTGTCCAAGAGACTACCGACAAGATTGTTCAAATAAAGGAAAGATTGAAGACTGCACGAGATCGCCAGAAGAGCTATGCCGACAATCGACGGAAGCCGTTAGAGTTCAGTATCGGTGATAAAGTACTTCCTCATTTTTTTTCAAAGTGGTTGCTTTTTGAAAGGCGTGGTATGTTTCGGTAAGAGAAGCAAGCTTTCGCCGAGATATGTAGGACCGTTCGAGGTGGTCAAACGAGTGGGTCCTGTTGCTTATCGTTTGCGTCTACCACAAGAACTTGTAGGCATTCATGACACGTTCCATGTGTCGAACATGAAGAAATGCCTGGCTGACGTAAACTTGCGTGTACCGCCAGAAGAAATCAGGGTCGACGACAAACTACGTTTTGTTGAAGAACCTATTGAAATTATGGACCGTGAGGTCAAGAAGCTCAAACGAAGTTGGATTCCTATTGTAAAAGTTTGTTGGAAATACCGACGAGGACCAGAATTTACATGGGAACGAGAAGACGAGATGAAACGCAAATATCAGCAACGGTTCGTGAGCGTTACGGCTTAAGACGAGCAACCGAAATTTCGGGATGAAATTCCCTTTAACGGGGGAAAACTGTAACATCCGTCAATTTGTGATTAAACCAGGCATGCATCGAATTGACACTAGGACAACACAAACTAGAACACCGCAGTTGTCTCAAACTTCTAGGAATACTAATCCTCGTGTGTCTACCTCTATACGAGTAATTTACAGAACTAATGTTAGCAGACTACAGCTTAGGAGCACTCAAATGAAAGATAACATTGTGCCAAACAATAGTCAAGTGAAGTTTAAGAAGACTGAAGTAGAAGACCACCATAGGGTTTCTCGTATTTCTAATGTTAGAATCAAAGAAATTCAGATCCGGTGGTCTAGGTAGCACAAAGATGGAAGTAATCATCTTTAGAGAGAGAAAATTAGAGAGAGAGATGGATGGAGAGAAAACTAGAGAAAAACACACTTAGAAGTGTATGTCAAATGATTTCACCAACACCCTCTCCATGTGTGGAGAGGGTTTAAATAGTTCTTATAAAAATGCCCCATAAAATGGGTTATGATGTGGGCTTACAGTGGGTAAAGACCCGGCCCACACCATAAATCATATGATTACTAATAAAAACTATGAGCTATGCTAAATATAAGAAAGCATGGGGTGACCGAGTCTTTTTCTTAATCCTAACAATCTTCCCCTAAAGGTGGTCACCCCAGAAAATACAGTTTGAAATTTAGCATTCTATGAGTTGTTCTTCTGACTTTAGCTCGTATACTTTGATTCTTCATTCATTGACTTCATTGTACATCTTGTAGTGGTCCTTGAGCTTTGTTCCTTAGACTTGTGTGGTCTTTGAGCTTTCTTTGAGATCATCAGCCATAGTAAATCTCTTAATCATCCTTGTTGTGAAGTATTGCCTCCATGTGATGTTGTGACCTTTAGACCGACATGCTCACACTTTTCTGGATCATGATAGCAAGCATTAGAGTAGCGGAAGCTGTGTTGTAAGTCTTTCAGCTATCATGGTGTCTTTGATTAGGAATATAAAGTGTGAGCATGTGGTTTTAAATTGACATGTCTTTGTCCAGCAGCTGCTACCGTCTGGATTCCTGCAAGTATATGTTAGTAATAAACACACGAAAGTGTCTTTGTTCACTTTCGTTGAATAAGTTTGCAAGAACCACGGTTCCCCGTTTGTCAGTATAAATACTGCCTATGATCAGGTAGAATTCCAAAGAATCTCCTTGACATGGTTTCGCAGCTGCGCTAGCCATTCTCAAAATGGAGCGTCTCAAAGTAGACAAAGCACAAAATGAGTAAACCAGTGGATTAAAACCCACTGATTAATGAGAAGTTGATTTGAAAATCAGTCGCGTGTCACTCTGGAAAGAGTTTTGTGACACATCGAGAGTTTTATAATCTAAAGATCAATTTTCATCAAAAACACTTTTGTTTTGAAAGATATACATATTCGATGTGCTAGAAAGTTCAGTTGTTGAACACATCGAAAGGTTTTTTAAAAACTACTCGTCAATTTACTTCCTGGAACAAGTTTGATTCATAAAGAATCGCAACATCGTTTCTTTCCAGTTGTCACAAGCTTGATCCTCAAGAGGATCTCACATGTCACCTACCAAGAGCTTGTTTAATGTTGGCTCTAGAAGGATTTCCATCTTCATTGTGAATACTTTCGTATCACTCTGATGTTCTGGCAATACCACGAGGATAATGCGAAGGACTCTTAAAATCTTTACTTGTTGTCACAGTGTGTAAGAAACAAGCACAATATGGATTAGTGTCCTAATGAGATTTTAGGATGATCTCATGGCTCTAGACTCAATAGTACATTTTTGGTTTTTGGTAGTTGAAGGCTGGAGCGGACTGCTACCTTTTCAATATCATCTAGCTCGGAGTGAGAGAGACGATAGAAATGTATTGATCTCTGTAAGAAATGAAACAAGAATCCTTTGAGGGATCTTGAGTGGCTAGGGAGGGTTGTGCAGCGTATCACTGGGTCCATGATACTTGTCTTCAATGTCAGCAATCAACCATGTGATTCTGACAGCATATGTAGTGACCCGGTTTCTGCCTAATGTTTAAGGAGGGCTGCTTTCTTTTCACCCTTTATCTTAACATTTCTTTTTCATTCTTCAACCCCTTCAGTGCTTACCAAGACTTCATTACTAGTACCTTGTTGGGTTTATTCCAGTACTAGCTCTATCTCAGTCCGCACTATTCCCTTATTCTCACATAACTCCTTTTGTAATCATACCTAAGGACATCTACACTAACTAGTGGATTGTCCCTGGGTAGATCCCTCCGGCTCTGGCGGGATCATGGGAACATGTGCCAAACCATACCATCCTTATAACTTTGATAAAGTAAATATAGGTTCTGTCTTTCGGTACTATTCATTTTGCCATAAAACCATTTGAAAATCAATTAAGGTACTTGTGATATATATATCAAAGCCATTGTATCTTGATTGTTTTGATTATTTATGAAACTGCTCCCCCTCAACATGTGCGTCGATATTCGAAATTGTTTGGCACATGGAGGGAGGAGTACCTGCTTGAGTCTTAATAGATCACACTTTTATCAGATTTAATATTTAAATCACATTCTCTCCCCTGATCAAAAATTTCAAACCTTTTGAGATTTAGGATCTCAATTGATTTAAATATGTTAGAAAATTTAGGAGAAAATGTGGTCTGATTAAATACAAGCCGATATTGGAACCTATATATGCTCCCCCTTAATTAATGAGGGACTCTGTTAGTGTCAGTTATGATGAGTTTATAAATTTATTTGGAGTTTAACGAGAAACTCATGAAAAATTCATTAAACTGACACATAACACTGATTACCACACTACTTATTGATGTACAGGACTATGTATGAGACAGGACCTGAAATGTTCACACTGAAAGTGGCATAGTCATTTTGTCTATGTTAGCAATCTGTAGTCCGTCTCGATACTCTCCAAATGGAAGTTGTCTTAGCTTTCCCCCGAACCAGCAATCCTTTCTTGAGAAGACACAACAAATATTCGAAGTACACAAATAATTCGAAATCATAACATCAAAGTCAATTAAGTCCCTGATGAGCGTATTTCTCCTTACAAGATAGTGATGATATAAATTGAAACACCAAGGTTAGCTAAGTCTCGGATGTCACAATTATTCCCTCTAAATAGCCGAAATGATAATACCTAAGTCAACTAAGTCTCGGATGTAAACATTTCTTCCTGCAGGATAATGACAATCTAAAGGTATCATCATACTTATCAAACCTATGTGTACCTCTTTTGACAATACATTCTACTCCTTTGAAAGTAAGCTTAGAGATTAACTGATAGGGGAAATACTAATCGAATCAGAAACATATCTTCAACTTCAAGGCTTCTAAAACTACATAATTATTTCCAAACAAACCTAAGCATTTTAAAACTATGAGGTGTTGGCAATATTGATCGAGTGTAGTTATAAGCCTAAGTCACTATGGTTAACACACATAATTTTTGAAGAATCATAGAAGAAAAATTATTTGGTTAAAAAGAAGACTTCTCTTCTTTATGAAGAAATAATGCACTGAAGCGTACATTAAATCGGAGTTGCATGGATATAAAGTAATCCATGCCCGGGAGAACTTAATCACCCGTTGTTAGGAACAGCCGTCTTTTTGGCGACGTGCTTTCCTCATTTTGAAGACCGGGTTGCAGTCTGAAATAATTGCAAACCATTTAGACATGTTTTGAAAAACTGTTTGAACTTCTGCTCGAACTTCATTTAAAGACCCGTGTCATTATTGAATGACATTTCTAGATCCGTAAATGTTATCGATTTTCAGAAGACATGTCTTGAAAAATATTTTTGGTATTTTCAATTTTCTGATTTTTATGGTTTTTGTAGGTTTTATATTTTTGTATTTTCTTTTCTTGGTTTTATGAAAAGTTTTATGAAAATGGAAAATCTTGTGGACCTGAATACCGAAATGAAGATGTCATTCAGTTCGTTGTAGAAGTCTGTAGTCAACAACTCTTAAGCTTCCACCACCCAAGCTTTTGAGGCACCTGAATATTCGACTTATTTTGAGCATCCTCATCTTGAAGCTTTGATATCTTCCCCTCTAACAAGTACATACTGATTAAGACCAAGCACTTTCACGGAGCTTCCAATGCTGATGATGTCTTCAGTGGCCTTTGATCAACTTGAAGGCACAACTTTCTTCATACACTTCTGGTCATCTCGAAGTTTCTGAATAAGTTGCAAGTCTTGAAAAACTTCATTTTCCTGCACTTCTGGTCATGTCGAAGTTTTCTAGAATCTGCTTTTCATTTGACTTCAAGTCTGCACTCCACTAAGAATCATCTTTGTAGTACCTTGTAGGAGAAATACTGTGCTAGGCACGAACTGAGTAACCCATACACTTCTGGTTAAGGAGAAGCTTCTGAATTAGCTTCCCCCTAATTCATGCCACTTATTCTTTATTTAAAAACTTTCATAGCTTCCCCCCAAACGATCAATCATCTCTTGAGCAGTTTCACAGCTTTCTTTCAAGCTTAGAATAATTAAGTGCACAACGGAATAAGTAGCACACCACATCAAATATTGCTGCTCCTTTTAAGAATAAGCATATTGATTATCAGTTCAGGGGTATATTCAAATGGATCAGCAACGAATCCTCTCACGCTTAAATAATTCTTCTCATTTTTCTTCCCGCTGAAAGCTGAAGTAATGCATACCAAAAGTATCAGGAAAAACTCTTCCCCCATGTAGCTGAAGAGATGCCACCAGTCTCATTATATGAAGCCCAAGCACCCGAAGTACACACACTATCCCATTTATGAAGTCGAAATCGTAGCATCAAAATAACAAGTTGAAGCACTAATCATCTCTGCGGACTAACATCCGGCATATTCTATAAAGCCCGATCAAGTGAACTTGTTGTGCGTCCTTGATGTATACATTTCTCCCTCCAGGAAAGTGCAGATATGAATTGCTACACCAAAGTCAATTAAGTCCCGAGTGTACGCAATTTCTCCCTCTATGTAGTCGAAACGGTAACATCAAAACGGTAACATAAAAAATTAACTAAGTACCGGATGTACACATTTCTCCCTCCAGGATGATGACTAATTGAGGAATCATCATACAATTGTGTACCTCTTTTATCATTAGAGAAACTGTTTCTTACATCTCTTCCCCCACGTAGTTGGAATAATACACCAAAAGCCACACGTTGCAACACTGATTTTCTCTGCGGTTATGACTTTCGTCTTCCCGGAATGACCTTAAACAAGGAGAAGGTATGAAGTTCGTCACGTGTACCCGTTGAGCATTCAGATGTATGTCTCCTTCCCCCTTGCTGGTTTTGATACCTCAGAACCAGCAACACATTGTACGCACATATACTTGAAATCTTGTGAGAAGAATAAAATTAACCCAAATGAATCCTGTGAGAATCAACTGCTGATCAAATCTCTACTCGTTAACTCTCTCTGACTATCTTTACCACCCTTTATGTCGGCTATTTGAAGTGACCACTGATGGAGTAAACCCGATATACCAAACTTGAAATTGAAGTAGAATTTCCCGTTCTTGTGACTTAAGCTTGCACTAATGTAGGAAGAACGGTGTAGAGAATTTGTGCTCCAAGCAAATCTCTAAGTACTCTATACCCCTCCAAAGTATGAGACATTCATCACCTCTTGCGATTATCCACATCGTCTTCTGCGTGTGACACTGAGTACTACAACGTAACTCCTTTAAGTGATAGTTATCCAGGTCTTCAACCTTCCACCCCTTGACTACTGGAAACTAGATAAACCAAGTCTTCAACTAAAATTGTAAGCACGAGCAAGTTATCATTGAAAGTCATGCATCCAACCAACCCCGACTTCAAGATAAAATAAGAACACGCCTTCGTAAAATGCCACTCCAATCACAAATAAGTGATACCCGATTAACTCCGTAGCCACTTAGAAAATTTAATACCAAGTCTAGCCATTAAAATTTTAAGCTCCATGATCCTTAAAAAATATTAATCCCGGTCTCGTCTCATAAAACTTGTCACTTGGTCATTTACGAGTTTTAGTTAAAGCATTTTTACCACAAAGGAAATTATAAGCCCACTTCTAGCTTTATACTCGTGTTATAAAACTACATCCCATGTTCAATATTTGGTTAAAGCCCATCACCATCGAAGAACTCGGCAGCCCATTCCCTCATCCAATACAACACTTGGCCCATGTTTTTTGATAATGCTTGGCTGCCAAAAGCCCTATCAAACGCACCCCATAACAATTTTTTGATAGACTACATATCAGGCCCATAACACAGTATCACTCACTTATACACGGCCCAATCTCAAATGAGATACGCAACCCATTTACTTTTCGCTATACTAAGACCTGTCAAGCCCCTTTAAAAATGATAATAAAAGTAAATGAAGCCCAATTACATTATTATGCAAATGATAGGGTAGAAGCCCAAATCCCAGTAACCCTAAATCATACAGATATAAAATGCCCCCTTTCCCACTTAGTTAGGTATTCTATCCCTAATCACACGCACACATCATTTCGTCAGCCCCCATCATCTCCTTAACACACTCGATTATCAGTCATAGCCACACAAACACTTTTCATCTTAAGTCTACCACTAACCGATTCATCCCCAATAACATTCATCCATGTGATACTTCCAATCCATTTACACAAGATTATAAATTCAGCCACGCCTTTATTTTGTATAGGAAGCATGAACTAAGAACATGCAATCAAATCAGATGTAGGCACTGAATCACGAAACAAAAACACCCATCTTGTATTGAAAGTGACATCAAGATCGTTCTAGCGGTCTCGGGTAGGTTTGTTTATTTCGTTTTACGTGTTGTGTCAATTGAAGCAAAGTTTGATTTTAACAGGTTTGTTATAAATCATTCTTTATTTTCGAAAATTGAAAGAGGGTCTTATCCTTCCACAAATCAGTGATGAGGGTTTCTTTCGTGGTTCGATCTATAAAGGTCGTTGCATAACCAAAACCCACGAAAAGAATGAATCTGAGATTTAGTATTTGTGTTTCGAGTCATTTGTGGTTGTTTGAGGGAGATGGATTGAGATGATTATGTTAATGTGACGATGGGTTAGGTTAGATTGATGGATGTGTTGAGGCTGTGATTGTGACGATGGGTTGATAGGATAGTATTGTTGGATTTGTTGGATTGTTGGATTGATTATTGTATGATGTTGTTATTGTTGTGTATGGTTTTACGAGTCTGTCCTGTTCAATTTCTTCATTTCTGTTTCATTTGTTTGACTCAGTTGAGTCTTGACCGGGTCAACTCAGTAATAGCCGAGTTGACTCGGTTTGTGTTTTGGGTTAACAAAACGCAACCAACCAAAACCAAGACGCAACAGTCTTGCGTTTTGATACAAAACGCAACATACACAAAATTTTGGCAGCATTTCTTTTCTATATTCTTGCAAAAGGGTCTTCATCTTGGCAAAACGCAACGTCAAAACGCAGCCAATCCTGTCAAAACGCAACACCCAAAACGCAGCGTTTAGAGGCAAAACGCAACCTGCAGAATTTTTGTACTTTTTTGTACTTTTCCCTTAAATTCCAGATCTGGGTTTTCCTTTTTGTTCAAACCGCAACCAAGAAATAATAAACCCAGAAGTTATCTTTAAAGCACAAAAAGAAACAGATCTAAAAGAACTTGTAACAACAACAATAAGAAACTGTTAAAAAAAACATGAACAGTAACCGGACAGTGGATGAACAGTACATGAACACCATGAACAGTAATGAATAGTGACATAAATAGTACATGTACAGTAACCGGACAACATTAACAACAATACAAAAATGACAGATTTGGGACACGAGACCAACCGGACCATAAACAAAGTAAAACCGACCCAAGAGTGTAACCATGGCTCTTGATACCAATTGTTATAATCAAAGAAATTCAGATCCGGTGGTCTAGGTAGCTCAAAGATGGAAGTAGTCATCTTTAGAGAGAGAAAGTTAGAGAGAGAGAGATGGATGGAGAGAAAATGAGGAAAAACACACTTAGAAGTGTGTGTTAAATGATTTCACCAACACCTTCTCCATGTGTGGAGAGGGTTTAAATAATGGAGAGAAAATGTGGAAAAACACACTTAGAAGTGTGTGTTAAATGATTTCACCAACACCCTCTCCATGTGTGGAGAGGGTTTAAATAGTTCTTACAAAAATGCCCCATAAAACGGGCTATGGTGTGGGCTTACAGTGGGTAAAGACCCGGCCCACACCATAAATCATACGATTACTAATAAAAACTATGAGTTATGCTAAATATAAGAAAGCATGGGGTGACCGAGTCTTTTTCTTAATCCTAACATTTATTTTTAAACAAATATGCTTTTTCTAAAATAATTATTCTTATCAATGTTGTATACCATAATTAAATAAGTATTTGAATAAATGTATTTTTACGTGTTTATGCATTGACACATATTGTGATAGGTTATTTTTTAATTCTAATAACTTATATTTTTTAAATTATATGTAGTGTATTTTCTTGTAACACAGCCATTTATGCTACAAAGAAAATAAAATGAATATGATATATATTATCCTTTATTAATCGATTAATAAGATAAGTCTATAAATTCTTTAAACATAATGTTTCCCAAACATCATGTCATCCTAGGTAAATAAACAATAATATTATTTTTATTTGGAAATTTAGTTAAAAATGAATTTTGGCTTTGAGTTGTGCTTTTATGTTGTATGAGCAAAGTTTACATATGTTGTTAGTATGCTCGTGTTTGGTTTTCGGAAATGACGCATTTACCAATTGCATTGCAATGTAAATTGCTTGAATATTTCGGACGAAACATCCAAGTCATCAATCCTAATTCATTGTGTATCTTATGCATGTATTAAACATATTAGTACAATATTTAGAACACAACCATTTGACAAGTAGACTCAATATGGCATCATCAGCACAAATGTGAGTTATGATCCGATGCATATTTTTTTCACCTAGAAAAGGATGTAATTATTTTCATATCAATCAAGTGTGATTGAGTTATGTAGATCCAAGATGATATCTTTTGTTATATTTTGATATAATCTTGAAACTAAACAAATAAGAATCCGATTTCATGTCCATACACGAAAACTTGTCAATTAGATTCAATAAAGATATCAATCATAATTTGAATAATGAATTGATATATTCTCGAAATCTTTCTTGACCCTCACGAACACTCATTTAAAAGAAAATAGATAAATATTTAAATAGTGTGTTCCATTAATCCCAAGATTAGTTGTAAGGTGAGGTTGATGAATAATGATAAGTTAATTTCTTATTCCAAGATTGTCGTAAATTTTACTTGTGCGAAAAACTATTTGTTGTTATGTATAATATGCATAGTTTTTGATATTTTATGAGTATATAAATGAGTTTTCTAACCATTTTTATACAACACACATCTTTTGTAAAATACTATATGTTTAAAAAAATATAATTATGTGTGTATGTTAGAACCATGCAAGCACAAACATTTTCTTTTTCTTAGTTACTAATGTATTAATACAATCTTTTCTTTTGTTTAACCAACCCAAGGTCAAACAAAGCAAGTTGTTGAAAATATTTAAACGTGTTGTTGAAAATAGATTAAATCGTTAGAAATATTTAGGTGACTAGTTTTAACACATTTAATAATATACTTGACAAGTTATTGAACTCTTATTCCTAAGTATATTCCCATACTCGAAAAGATTTACAAGATGTTTATGTAACATTTGTAAATTAAGTGATCTATGCCTATATGCAATGCAAGAACAATTTCGCAATCTTAATGCAAGAAATCTAGCATAAGTTCTAGTTATGCATAATCCGAAAAACTAGCTACAAACGAATAGTGTACATGGCACATGTGCTTAGATATTCAATTAGCTTAATTACAAATAGCAACGATCATTTAATAATTTCTACTAACAAACTTAAGACACAAAGAAGTGCACATAATCACATAGCATAACACATAAAAGTACTTGTCGTCGTTTTGTGTATTAGATACAACAATGTATACTTAGCTCGGTTTTGTTTGAAGACAAATTAGTTTCCTCCCCATTTCAAAAATTAACCAATTTTAATATTTTTAAAAAGTTAATTACACCCTTTTTCAAATACATACCGACTAGAAATGCCCGACTCGAAGGAAAAGGTAAAATACACGTTTTACGTCAAAATGACACATAAATTTTTGACCACTATGTAGTATTTTGCATTTTTTATTTACTTAAGTTTGGAATAAATACTTAGAAGTATTTTTAAACGAAAGTAGACTCAATTATCTTTAAAATGACGGGTGGCACGACTTCTACGGACTTACAGTTGATTTTATATAAATTTTCAAAGTTTTTGAAAATCTGCCGAATTAGACAGGTGGCCCCCTGATTGATAAGAGGGCCGCCCTTTGGAGATAAGGGGGCCGGCACCTGACATACAGATTCGCTATTTTTTTGTACAAAATCATTTAGTGACTTACCGGAAAGATATAAAACCTACTTAGTTTGATACCGAACATAAAACACTTATTTTAAGCATCATTTTTACTTCAAGCTAGTATACTAAGTGTATTTAACAACAAAACTAATACAAGTTAAGCAACAAAACACTTTTTATATTTAATCCCCATTCATGGGTAATTTGATACATGGATCGTGCTCCATTTTTAAAACCATTTGTTTTAAAAATTAGAGCGACGTGGCTCCTGATACCAATTGTGGAAATCGTAGAATACCAATAGTGGAAATCGTAGAGGGGTGAATACGTTTCCTTTTAAAAACTTAAAATATTTCGTATCAAATTATCCATCAAGTTAGATGCAATATGATAAGTGTGAATAATACATCCATATCCACTAGAACATTTCAGAGCAATATAAACACAATCAAAATGTTAACTTCTATCTCTAACACAATCATCATCAAAACAATATAAGCAACAATCAACACACATATAGATCTAATGCAAATATAAATGTAAGGCGATAAGGTAAATAAAGATGTAAAACAAAAGGTAAAAGAAAGTGCAAACCGGACGCGATGATTTATAGTGGTTCGGTCACGAAGCACCTCTTCACCCTACTCCACTTCCCGAATACCCAACTCGAGAGTTACTTCACTAGTCAACAAGCTCCCTTTAGGCGGAGAAAACCGAACATAACTAAGCTTACACCGATTTCCGACACTAAGCCAAATGTCGAGTTCTAATCCTAGCTAGAATCAATCTATCACAACTTATGTATTTTGAGGACTAAAATACTAACCGCACTACTTCACTACACTTCACAACTTCACTTCACTACTTCACTTCACTTCACTACTTTACTTCACTTCACAACTTCACTTCACTTCACCTAGACACTAACATGATCACCCAGATCTATCTAAACTAATGACGATCACCACGATCTAACTATTACATAAGTTTGGAATACATAGACTCAATCTATACATTGTGAATGTAAGACATGTCACGAATGCACTAACTAAACTACATAACTTTGTATCTTGATGATAACGAGAGTTCTTCTGTAGCACTTGGAGGAATAAGCTTGAATCACTTCGAAACAAATGCTTAAGATTAAATGATCAAAGGATTGTAGGTGATGTATAAATTGATTTTAGACAGAAAAGAATGAGTGCAAAAGGTGAGAAAATCAGTGAGGAACAATACAATATTTATAGGCAAGCTGGGGAGCGTTTTTGTCTTGTCGGCCCCCTTAATTCATATGCCGGTCCCTTTAATGTATATGCCGGTCCCCTTATATTTAAAGGGGCCACCCAGGCTTGGACGGTCCCTTTTTTGCCTTTTCCAGGGGAGGTGTTTTCTAAAACATTTCTAGCCGTTTTTAGGTAGAAAATTTGAATTCAAAATATTTATTTTGAATAAAATATTTTTTTTAAATGTAAAAATGTTTTGTAAAAGTTATATAAATGTTTGTAACATTTTATAAAAAAGCGTGAGGTTGAATAAAAATTCCTTTAATCATAAAATGCATTAGGCATTTATTTATTCATACCTTTAGTGATTTACGTCAGAGGCAAACTTCGTTGGAGCAGACTTGAGACGTCAAGAGATGATGTCGTATGAATGCATTGATGATTTATGATCACGAGTAACTTAAGCACTTTACGTTATGTGTTATAAGTTACATGTTTGTCATCACCAAAACATGAAGAGAATGTATAGATTAAATATCATAATATTTCTACCAGCAGAAACTTTTAAGTATGTATTTCTCAGGTGCTTAACTTGCTATAACATATTTCAAGTGCATTGGGTCTTCATGCATTCAAGACAATATTTTCATGGATTTCAATTACACTACTTTATCTTTGTTGTATTCTAAACAATGCTTTATCATCTGATGCAAACATGAGACAACTTGTTTTAACTTATTTCTTTTCATGAAACAACGAAACTATCTTTTAAACGACTCATGTAGAGGTCGTTCCCTATTATCTTGTGCTTATGTTATATGAAGTAACGCCCTCAGTTACCTTTTCGCTGCCACATATTTTGGGGGTGTTACATTTTTCGATACATCGCACCAAGATTTTCATAACGTGATCTCTTCCATCGTTGTCCAGTCTTTTGCCGGCTCATTGTTATCATTCTTCTTGGCCTTTGAAGTACGTTTCGAGGGCTTCTTAGATTTGATGGGTAACATCTCTTCGACGGGAGAGTCGTCGTCAACTGGAACCGAACCGTGAGCCGAACCGTGACCTATAGAATAATCTTGATTCGGATAATTATCTTGATTGCCGTGACCCGAACCTTGACCCGCATAAATTACCTGCTCAAAATCCATATCAAGATTAACACGATTAAGCGTTGGGAAGCCGTCGATGAATCCATTGTAGGACGATACAATCCAGTTGATGAATGAAAGAAAGATGGTTGGTTGTTATACGGAGGATTGAATGAACGATTTTGATAAAACATGTTATGATTTTGTGGTGGTTGTGGTAACTGTGTATGCTATTCAAAACATGAAGATCGAAAGCGAATGGGTGGTGAGACACCGGATAATTGGAAATTCGGATCCGGTGTTAAATGCGGAATGCTTTTTTCAATTCGGGATCTTAAGGTTTTTGATTTAGGAGTTTTCTTAGACATGATGAAATGAATATGGGAAGTAATTTGAATTGTTGTTTGAATTTGTAAATAAAATGATGAAATGAGTAAGGTATTTATAGTGTTGAAATGTTTAAATTTTAATAGTTAAAAAGATTTTCTTTATACTTATAAGTGTTAAACGGTTGTTTTTTTGACTTTTTGTGCCTCTCAAATCGATCGAGTACTTGACCGGTGTTTTTCGCCGACCGACGGCGACCGATAGCCCCGCAACAAGGTCGACCGACGACCGATTGGCTCGACCCAGTGGTCGACCGACCTGTAGCGACCAACCTTACATATAGGATTAATTAACATTTTAGGATTGTTTGTGATCTGAAAGTAGCGATTTTTTAAGAGGTATGTTTTTTATTGATGACGAACCCGTAACATTATCATTGTAATAAGTCGTTGGTTGTCGTTGTTAGGGTGTTTGTATGCTGATATTTTCATGTCTGATTTGATGTGGTTCAAGTGTCATATTGATGATGGTTCGAGTTAGATGTTCGAGTGCCATTTCATGTTGTTTGGTGTCATTTATAGTTGTTTCGAGTGACAATCACTATTTTTCTGGATGTTAAATATGTTGTTCGAGCGTGAATTTACTATTATTTGTGATGTTTATTTGCAGCTGTCATAGACTCATAGTGTCCAATATCTAGCGTTCGAGTTCAGTTTTCGTGTCACATCACATGTGATTATTAGTAAAATGTAATAAATTACAAGACAGAGTTGGCAGGGTTCATTGCAACTTGATTTCTGGCTGCGTCACCAATGAAACGCTCGGTACAAGTGAACGCAACACAAGAGGGTGTGGTCCTGTTGCCTTGTTCATTAGGGATTATCTCAACTCGATTGTTTTGCCAAATAGCTACGCATGAGTATGTTGTACCTAAATCTATCCCGGGCTTCACCTTTCTTACCCATATCATCCACATAATTTTAGCAAAAAATAATTACAAGATTTATTATACTGAAGATTTAAATTAGAGTAATTATGAAGTGCATTGGAAAATAGTATGCGCATGGGATATAGAGCCTAGTTGTTAATCATTTTTTTATATTAATGATGAATTGTAGTACTCCGCTGTACAAGTCTAGTTGTGTTTTATTAGTGACGATATACATTCTGTCCGCTTATGCTACAGCGAGTACAAAATATTAATGTTCTAACTACGCAGTAGAGTTTTAATATTATTCCTGTAAATGAACAAAAATACTGAGTTTTAATAAGCTTGAAAGCTAATTTGGTAGTATATCATTATAGTTAAGGAGCTTTATTTGTAAATTTAAGGGTGCGTTAAAATATAAAGCTTAACGTGTTTATGAGCTATTTTGTATGTTCTGAAAATATCAAAACTGTGAAAATAAAAAGTTAAGAGGACGTGGTACTCTTGGCTGGTAAGCCTTGCGCCCTCCGACAACGCTATGGTGCGAGCAAGACACCGGGGTTGGCTTAGAAGGGTTTTGGAGGATTGTGCAAGTGGTGTCCTCGCACTAGGCCTTCACTTAAAAGGGTTCACATTTTTATTAGTTTTGCATTAAATACGTATAATATATATTAAACATATATGAGCCATATAATTAATATATATATGCAACTTTTCTTTAGTTTACAATTGTAATGAGACCTCTTTGTTGTTATTGTCTAGGGACACCAAAAACCACGAGACGACCTCGTCAAAGGCTCTCGCGCTATGGTAACCAGCCCACGTCGTGAGTATTTTCCTTTTTTGGGTTGCATTTGTGTTTTATTTGGTTATGTGAAAGGAAAGTGTTTTTGGTGAGTTATAAGTTTTGATGTTATAGTAAAAAGTGTTGAGTTGACTACACTTTTACCCATGACTTGCTTTGCCTTTAGTTAGGAGCGACAATTTTGCGACCAACTATTTTCGAAAAACGACATTAATCTCCGACAGTAAAACAAAGAGTAATATTGATGAGACATTTTTTGTTGATTGATGGCTATATTAACATAATATGGAATGTGTCATGACGATTTAGCTTTTATGTTATATGATTATGATTTAGGTAAGATAAAAAGAGTAATAAAACGAAAAGACAAAGCAAAAAAATAATAGATAAATCAGGATCTCTTTAAATCATCGGCGATTAGCCGATGACTGAATGATAACTATTTTGTGGTGGGTATGAACTTAAAGCTCAGATACCCTCTAAAATAATACTCCGACCTATATATATTATTGATTCTATATCTGTCATTACATAATAGGATTGCATTGTATCTATAATAAATACATAGTTGGATTTGTAACCTCAACAACACCAACAAGTTTAAGGAATGGAGTTTAGAGACCAACGATGTAATTTACCTAGAGTTCTTACAACTTATTAGTCCGGATGCACAACATTTTTGCTGCGGATGACAATTGTAGCATGGAAGTTGCAACTTTCAATCGATATTTGTGCTTTAACAATGCTTGCTTGCAACTGCAAGCACGGGGGAGTCCAAGAACAGGTAACTTTGTTTGAAAAAAAAAAAAATACTTTTTAATGATGTGTTGGTGATGTGACAATTGAATTCACTCACGACCTGCAATAGTTGCATTCTATCTTCAATTAGTGATGACGTCCTTACATCGTTTTCATGTTAGATATACAAATATGAAAATTTACATCTATTTATTTTCTAGGTTGCTCCTGTTGTATTTGCATCAGCTATGCGCATCACATTGCTTCATTCAATCTTTTTTCTTGAGTACCCGTCCAGACTCAACAATACGAACTGAACTTCCGCTGATGTGTTATCCCCTTCCTACACCATCTCCTCCTATAGCAGCTCTATCCAACATCACTCACTCAATACACACGTCCAGTTACTACTCTGACTACACCACACTCACTACTGCAAATCAGACCAAGTATCATAAAGACCGACAAAAACCTGTGCTCACTAACATGCATATGCACAGTAAACTTCCAAAGCTCAGATATCGTATATTTAGTAACCACAGTGAAATGCAATCTGTTACCATCATACCTCTAGAGCAAGAATTCGACCGTCTGCAATCACAGAGCATAATGCTATGCAGCTGAATGTCACATCTATACATCACGGTAGAAAATGTAAAAAGATTGCGAGAATTATATCTGATAAGTAAACAAATCAAGAGTCATATGCTCCAGATCATCGGCTTGATACACAGCAGCTCACACATAAGTTGTGTTGTAGTTGACAATGTGCATGACGACGGAGTGTCTGAGTGAGAGTGATTACAACAGATAAGATCTGGATCTATCCAACAAATCTAGGTACATTTATTCCACACAACTGTTAAAGCTTGACATGGTTGCGAATAGCTTGAGCTTGAACCAACACATACACTTTAATCTACGAGTTAAACCGATTGTGGACCACATACCCGCTTTTATCTCTCGTCTTGCAGAGGACTCTTACGTGCTATATGTCTCTGATGTACAATATGTCACCACTCCTTTCTTCATTTTGCAATTGTAAACAAATAATAGTTCTCTGTTTCCTCTTGTGTAGTGCTACCGACGGTTATAGCAACTCTCGGAGTGATTACATTCAGGATCAGTGTCACCACATACTCGATAGCACAGCAAGGCGTCTAGTCTTTGTAGTCTTCCCCTGAAGCACACAGTATATATGCATACACGTTTCACATAGAGTAACACTCTACAAGAGTATGTGTAACACAGTAGTTCTTGCCGGGCGATAGGTAGGCACATTGAGCTACGGAGACACCTTGTCTTCTAGCTCAGAGTTCTTCGTAGTAGGATACCGGGATGTTAGATACACGCTGCGCTGACTAAGAATGAGACTCATGTTGTATATTCTGTGCGTCTGCATCTTAGTTTTTGATTCACTGCCCCCTTCTGGAACAATGACAACGCAACGCCGAGCGTTCTACTACAAGAGTCATGTTACTGTGAAACTGCTAAGGTTGTTCAGTCCATGTGATGTCTTATCTGATTAATTGTCAGGTACTGTGGTGAGCATATCTCCAGACAGATGGATCATTCTGTGATTTGGTGTGTGTGTGAAGAATAAACATTGTGGTGAAGGTCTGTCTAGTGAGTTTTTGATCACATGCATAGTGTCAGAGTTTGTGGAACAGCATGTGTAATTGAAATAAAAAGGAAAAGGGTTTTGTTGATTGATTGTTGAGAGATTGTTGGATGTTGATAAGGTGTAACAAACTGTGAAGACTGATATGGTGAAACGTATGTTGAATAGAGACTGTTGGTGAGGTGTAGATGAGAATGTATAATCTGACTGAGTTAATTGGTGTAGATGCAACTAAAGCAAGAGGATCAGGTTGCGTTCATAGCATCAAACGAACTCAATTGCATGTAAAAAAATCATTCCATGTTGTTGCAGGTGATCATGAAGTTGATCAACATTGGTAAGTGTCAAGTCTTTGACCAGTTTAACATCGAGTAACAAATTTACATCCATTCATCAGAAAGAGTTGTTTAAGACTGGTGTTCACATTGAAACTGCTCCAACGCACTTTGTAAATGTTCATATCATCAGTAACAGAGTGAACCTCAAGTAGTAACTCATGTAACGTCTCTCCTTTCATGTAAGTGAACTTATCAAATTCATCATACAAACAGAGAAATCTTGCCCGTCCGAAATATGGTGATTACTATGTGGATAAGTCTTATATTAAAGTGGTTGACATGATCATCTCTAATAGAAATATATGAATTACTATGTGGTTTTAGTTATCTGCGGATGGCTGGTCTGGAGATGCAAAACAGACATTGCATTGATTCAGTTTGTTTCCAAAAAGGTTACTTTACTCCACTCTATGTTCATCTACTAACATCATACGATTATTCGGCTAATTGAAATGTATATCAAAACACTTCCTGAATACTTTGTGTATATGTTTGTTGATGAACAGGGTGACGTAGTAGTGAACACACATTATCTTGCATTTATCTAACCACTACACTTCTGCCGTAAAGTGATAAGAAATGATCGGAGGTCAGCACATTGGGTGTAGATTGGAAATAATTTTGGTCAAAAAAGGATGTTATAGAATGCAGTGCCAACATAACGCTAAATTTTGCAGAGGTATCATGTCATGTCTTTCTTTCATAAATGTTTATTACATGTAAGTCCTTAATGATAAAGACTACAAAATAATTGAAATCTGATAAGCACGACTTCAAGCAGAAGAAACACAATCACACTTTTAAACAGTATCTTCTGCAGTGCTTTTTTTTCATCTATTTATAAGATTCTGATTATTTTGTATCCCGTAATCACTCTCAAAATGCATTGCCAAACACCCTTTACTCAGTCTGATATGACATTGTGTGTTATATGATTTTTTTGCTTTATCACTTAATAACAAACACACGTAGCTATATTGAGTGATACATGTCCTCTAAACCTTCATTTTCTTGCCTAAATCTTATAATGTAAAGTAAACTAATGATCAGTTAGTATATGGTAAAGAAAACAATAAAATGAAGAGGTAGTACAGATTAGTGCCTCGCTACTGATGGTGCTCGCAACTACTTTTGGAAAAGCTCATTTTTAGCTTTAAGTTTCTGTTTTTTCTTACACCTATATCATCTATCTCAAAATACTCATAACATCTAGATTGGCTTCACATACCAATAGGCCAAGAACCATGAATGTTAGCCTTAAATTACATGATAATATTACATAAGTTTATGATATTTTTAGCTTATAATTTGTTACTTGTTCTTGTGAATTGGTGATCGTTACAACTTGTAGGTAATTTCAAGAAACAAACTTTCAAGCTCAAATCGTGGAAATGTTTGAATTCTTTTTAGATGAACTATCTTGATCTTGATATGTAAGGATTACAATACATGAAGTTGTTTCGTGTGGGTTGAGTCATGGGTAGTTTTGCACAGATTTTAACAGTTTGTGTCGGGTTAGATTGAATAGGCATTCTTTTTTTACCTTCCTATCAGCCCAAATATTGTATAGGCTACGCCATAGCATGTCGAAGCAGAGAAGATCTTTTTGGCCGGGTGTCGGAGTATTACTAGCTCGTACATGTACCAGGATCTTTTTACAAAAGACACGAAAGAAGAAATGCTTAAACAACCCGTCTAGAACCCCAAAGAGCTAATCTCAGGAACGTGATTTTGCTTCTAAAGTTGTCAAAAATGAGTCGAAAATTACTTGAAAATTGAAATTATGAAAATAGTCCTTACACAGCATTACGGAGATAGGACGCAAAAATACTTTTATGGGGTGCATAAGTGAGGATCGGTGTTACATTAATAAGACTTAGGATTAATAGATGATCATACTCGATATTGATTCCAACAAATGATGTTTTGCATAGGCCCAAAAGATTATTTACAATAGGTGGTGAAACCACCTAAGATAGCAAGAACGGTTTTCAGGAAAGTAAATAATTGTCTACTTGGAATCGAAAAGTTAGAATTGAAGTAACATAGTTAAGGTTTTCTATGTGTCTTACTCGAAAACAGGACGGGAACAATACTGTTAAGGACTACTATACTACGGTTTTCTGATTTTTAAGGGAGAGCTAACAAGAAGGCACCAAGTGAAAAAACACAATGTTGGCCTTATAGTATTGAAGAACATAGTTAAGGTTTTCTATGTGTTTATGAAACAGGACGGACAATACTGTTAAGACTCGGTTTTCTATTTTTAAGGGAGAGCTAAGCAAGAAGCACCAAATGAAAAAACACAATGTTGCTTATGTGAACACCAACAACAAAAATACCTATGGATTTTCATAATCCTATGTAGACGAGGTGTGTTGGGTCTGTATTTCATGAAGGCAGATAGGTCCACTCCTTGTGGTTTACCAGCTCGGACAGACCTTACCTGCTATAACAAGAGTAAGCATTTCAAGTCCCGGTCACGTGAACATTACAATGATCAAACGAGCCTTGATGTAATGCGTAGCTGCTTATGTGACATTTTCTTGATATCACTTGAGACTTTGTGTGGTATGGCATAACATGACAGTGACTCAACGAGTTATATTTGAGCATCAAGCAAACAAGAAATGTTTTTTTTATGCGGTAAGTATACTTTTCAGAAACTCTCAAGGTAAATTTTTTTCTAGCTATTTTTGAAACCTCTGGTGTACATGGTTCCACCGAGTGTCTAAGTAATTGTTTTTAGTGACGATACAAGATGCGTCTAATTTGTTGTATTGTTCCATTTCTACAGGCGTCATTATCTACAGTGTCCACAAGGGTTATTAGGCAAGCACTTTGAGAAGCTGATCAAGTGTGATCCTCATCTCAATTTTCTGAGTCAGCAAGCAGAGGTAGAATTAGAGTCTCCATACTTTGAACCCATGACATCAGTGTTTGATGAGCCAAACGAGACCAATGAATATGATTTAAGCAGGGAAGCACGGCCTGGCATCCTTGATTTACATAGAACAACATCACCATACTCTTCATCTAGGAGCGAGTTGCATGATCCTATGGTCGACTAGCTGAGTTCTCTCGTGAAGCATCTTCGCCTAGTGTTTTGGACAAATATATAGAAGACTATATGTCCAGTTTCATCGTGAATCTAATATAGGTTAACATCAGTTTTTAATTTAATGTCTATGATGCTTTATTTGTTCATAAGTTTACGTTATGTATCTTGTGAACATTTTACTCTAAAAGACAAAGAGTAATATGTGTTGTATTTTTCAAGTTATATTTAATTGTAGTTTTTTTTATTGTCACCCGCGAAACCCGTAGGTCTATAGTCTAAGTAACATGCAATGGTAAAATCATACTAACATATAGTCACAAACATCATAAAATGGGTCCCATCATTCTCAATATAACAATGAATGATTATTTTTAATTTTAGTTAAATACGATTTTCATATAAGTGATGTAAAGATAATGAATAACAATCAAATACTAAGTAGACCAATCATAATAATTAGTTTCATACTCGATTGAAAAATGCCAATCATAGCTTGATGATTGGAAAGATGATAAAACCCCCTTTTGAGAGAGTATTAATCACAATTAATAACTTAAAACTATTAATCACAATTATTTTCTAAAATGTACCTTTTAAAACCAAAAGTTTAATTTTAGTTACTTTTAACCCTTCACTTATAATACATAATACTTTAATATTTAGAATTTTCAATACTTTATGAAAAGCTCAACAAAAATGAACAACACAAAACAACTATAAAAAACAATAACACGAGAACTATCAAACCTTAAAGCTCCCCGCCCAACGAGCGGGCCTTGAAGCTAGTATAATATAAAACAAAAGTGCATCGAATGTGTGTATTCGGACAAAATTTGGTTAGATAATATATATCTAGTGCTTAACATTTAAAAAGTATTTGATCCATAATATCACATATACATACAAATATAATTCAAATCTTATAGCGCCAATACTTACTAACATATAGATATACATGTACGAGATGAGATAAGTGTAGATCCAACATTTATCAAAGACCCAACAGACCAATCATAGCCACTCATTTTTTATTAAATTAAAAAAACTCACTTTTCACCTATTTTTTAAAATAAAATATCTTGCAAACGGTAAATCGTCAAACGACAAAAAATACACTATCACGACGAGAATTAAATCATCTTTATATAGAGGGGCACTTTGATATACTTTCGACGAACTTTTTTTTTTGATTTTTTTTCAGTCACTTTTTTTAGAACGGCAACTATTATAAAACCGAACTAATGCAATGAACTAGAAAAAAGAAATACAAAGAGAACAAATAAAGGGGTGTTATCAAACCAACGAACCCCCACAAAAAGTACAAATTACATCTAGAAAGACAAACGAATTGAAAAGAGCGCGAAACAATATCGCAAAAATAACATCTTTACAGAAGGCTGGTTCGACGAGAAGAGCAACTGCTTACGAAACATCATATCGCTCCACCAAGTATATAAAGAAACTCCATCTTCCCCCGAAGCAAATCTTTAACATTAGAGCAATAATCTGAGTGGATATTGAACCAATTAAAGCCAATCAGCAAATGAACCAAGGGTGTCCATGATAGATTCCACAAAGTCGGACGGCATACGACCATTGGCGATATCCGTAAGCCAAACTGCCACTGAAGAACAATTGCGAAGAAGGAATCTTACTCTGAGCATGAGGGAAGCAAACGGGTACAAACCAAAAGATCAGAAACTAAGGGTGCGGGTTACAACTATGAATCAGACGAATGTTGTAGTCAGAATCCAGTGTGAACGTGTGCTACTCGTCAACCACACCCCCCCGCCCACCACCAACCCTAGGAACCGAGTCCGCCCCCTCGCCAAGCCCCCCAACCCTCCATAACACCCGCCCCTCCCCGAACCCCCAACTCCCTCACCCAACAACAAAAAACACAACAATTTCCTCCACAAAGCCCCCCTCCCCCCGCTCTAATACTCCTATCCCCCGCACCTTGCACCTTTCAAACACAAATACAAAAAAAAAAAACACAAACGAACAAACTAAAATTTCAACAATAAAAAAAAAAAAAAATAAAAATAATTTATCGATTTCGTGCAAGATCACCAAAGAAACAAACATCAATAATAAAGCGAACATCTTATGAACCGTGAAAAACCCCCTTCCCCCCATTTAAAAATCCCACAATCCCATCTATATTCCTCCAAATAAGACAACAATGTCCCATCAAATATACTTTTGAAAAAGAGCTCTAATGAGAAGCTTCAAAAACTCCTCCTCCTCCCTCTAGACAGAACAACGAAGAGGAAGAGGTAAATCCGAGAAATGCATCATGATCACAGTGATTTAATAAATTCACATATGATTTGTGATACAAATCACATGTGATTTTCCAGAATCACATGTGATTTTTCCGACGTGACTGAAAAAAAAATTGAAAAAAAAAGTTCGTCGAAAGTATATCAAAAGTGCCCCTCTATAGAAAGATGAATTAATTCCCTCCATCGTCCGCGATGATAGTTTCAGTTTTTTTTGTCTAAAACCGATTAAACGGTTTGTGAGATATTTAAAATTATTTAAAAAGAGGAAAAATTGAGTTTTAATTAATATTATAATGAAAAAAAAGGAGGCTGTAATTGATTCCATATGGATCCTTTACTACATTGTGGTTCTAAATAGTTGAATCTTATAAAAGTATCAATTAAAAATCCTTTTTTAATCATAAGATCCCCAATACTTCATCTCCAAACCATACTAAATGTGTGATATTTGTTTCATTGGATCTTTACTAAATTTTGGGTCTATGTTGAACTTTTTAAAACAAAGTTTTAATAAAATTAATTTTTTATCATAGATCCCCAAGACTTGAACCTAGACCATTCTCAACTATCTATTTCTTTTTTTCATCAAATTAAATAAACCAATTTCTAACCCTCTTAGATGATTTAATTCTCGTCGCGATGATATGTTTCGTTTTGCGTAACGATTAACGGTTTGTGAGATATTTAATTTTTTAAAAAATTAAATATCTCACAAACCGTTAATCGTTACGTAAAATGAAACATACCATTGCAACGAGAATTAAATCATCTTTCTAACGAGGGGCACTTTGATATACTTTCGACGAACTTTTGTTTTAATTTTATTTTTTAGTCACGTTTAGAAAGATCACATGTGATTCTGGAAAATCACATGTGATTTGTATTTTATAAAATCACATGTGATTTTATGAAATCACATCTGATTTTGTGAAATCACATGTGATTTTGTAATACAAATCACATGTGATTTTTTTCAGACGTGACTAAAAAAAATTAAAAAAAAAATTCGTCGAAAGTATATCAAAGTGCCCCTCGTTGAAAAGATGATTTAATTCTCGTCGCGGTGGTGTATTTTTTGTCGTTTAACGATTTACCGTTTGCAAGATATTTTAATTTTAAAAAAGAGATGAAAAATGAGTTTTTTTTAATTTATTAAAAAATGATTGGTTCATATAATCTTTGATAAATATTTGATCTTCATTGATCTCAACTCTATTTTAAAAAAAAGTTCAACATAAACCTACAATTTAGTAAAGATCCAATTAATCAATCGCAGCCCTCTATTTTTTTATTAAATTAAATAAAATTCACTTTCCACCTCTTTTTAAAAAATTAAATATCTCACAAACCGTTAATCGTTACTCGATGATATGTTTCGTTTTGCGTAACGAATAACGGTTTGTGAGATATTTAATTTTTAAAAAAGAGGTGGAAAGTGAGTTTTATTTAATTTAATGAAAAAATAAAGGGCTGTGATTGATTAATTGGATCTTTATTAAATTGTGAGTCTATGTTGAACTTTAAAAAAAAATAGAGTTGAGATCAATGAAGATTCAATATTTATCAAAGATTTAATGAACCAATCATAGCCAATAATTTTTTATTAAATTAAAAAAAACTCATTTTCCACCTCTTTTTTAAAATTAAAATATCTTGTAAACGGTAAATCGTTAAACGACAAAAAATACACCACCGCGACGAGAATTGAATCATCTTTCCAACGAGGGGCACTTTGATATACTTTCGACGAATTTTTTTTTTGATTTTTTTAGTCACGTCTGAAAAAAATCACATGTGATTTGTATTACAAAATCACATGTGATTTCACAAAATCAGATGTGATTTCATAAAATCACATGTGATTTTGTAAAATACAAATCATATGTGATTTTCCAGAATCACATGTGATCTTTCTAGACGTGACTAAAAAATAAAATTAAAAAAAAAGTTCGTCGAAAGTATATCAAAGTGCCCTCGTTAGAAAGATGATTTAATTCTCGTCGCGGTGGTGTATTTTTTGTCGTTTAACGATTTACCGTTTGCAAGATATTTTAATTTTAAAAAAGAGGTGAAAAGTTGAGTTTTTTTTAATTTAATAAAAAATAGGTGGTTATGATTGGTCCATTCGATATTTGATAAATATTGAATCTTCATTTATCTCAACTCATAACAAAAGTAATAGTAAAATTTGTGTGGCTCAAATATTTGGTAGCACATTTTGTCAGAAAACCAAGTGAATACCTGCCAATTTCATGTGGTATGAGTTTGATCATTCTATACCTTCACACTATTTAGAAAAGATGATACCAAACTAAGGTTCATACTAGACCAACAGTGTCACACCCATCAAACAAACACACCCTAAAAGAATATTAATGTGTGCGTAACTTCGAGCCCAGTTATGACATTCCTAAAAGAAAAAAAATTATGAAGAAGATGAAATGGGTGAAAAGTGGACGGGTTAACGAAACCAGGTCAAAAAATGAGGTCAAATGGGTTAAACCAGCCACCTTAGCTTAAGTAAAAGAAAAAAAAAATTATGACGTGAAAAAACCCTGTTAATAGCCGGTTTCGTGGTTAATAATTGTACTTTTTTGATACATTGTTTATAATGAGACACATAATAAAATACAGTGTTCATAAATAATATTTACCTTTATTTTAAAACTAAGTTAGTTTTTAAACATAAAAATGGCACATGCGGATTTCCGCAAAATAGCTATTAAAGAATGTGTTTAGTTTACTAGAGACATCCACGTAGACGTTGATAACTTTAAAAAATGAAAGGGTTAAGGATATTATACGAAAGAAAATGTTAGTTAGCTCGTAAATATATATGATCATTTGGTTGCAAAGTACCATTTAACCAGGTCCTTTTGAGATACGCATTCAAAGACCAATCCTAAAGTTTATACTGTACGTGCCATACAAAAAAGAAATTGAAATGAACAAAAATGTGATAAATATATGCTCCTAAGGTTACATTATCGATTTTGTCGACCGATAAGTCACTCATACGAATGAAACAAAATCCAACATTTTAATAATACATATGTTTCTAAGTACAACGATTTATGTTGACAAACAAGAAACTTCATTGGTCTATGCAATACACTTACATACACCTTCAAATATGCGGGGGCGGATCTACATGAAATACAGGTATGCACGTGCATACCCTGTGTAAATTATTGCTACGTAATATAAAAGAATT